>RJWT010015819.1:0-20187 GCA_004365215.1 Cuniculus paca | reverse complement strand
TGGTGGCAGACGCCTATAATCCCAGCATTCAGGAAGCTAAGGCAGGAGGGTTTCTGTGTTTTTGAGGCCAGCCTGGGCTACAAATTCAGATCAAGGCCAGACTCAAATGAGTAGCAAAACCCTGACACAAAAAGACAAGAACAAACAAACAAACCAGCAAACTGAAACCAGAGAAATTTCTTTAAATTGACTCATTTTTTTCTTTTTCTCATATTTTCCCCTCTATTTTTATTTTTCCTTCATAGATTTTTTTTTTTAAGAGTATGGTGTTCCCTCTCCTTTTTTTCATTTTTGCCTTTTTTTTCCTTCTTTCTTCCTTCTTCTTTTTCTGCTTTTTTTTCAATTAATCTGTTCTTTTTTCTTTTTCTTTTTCTTTTATTTTTGTTACTGTTAGGAAATACTATTAATTTTCATTTTCTCTTCTATAGGAGTCCCTATCTCAATTCTCTCTCCTTTCTCATTTTCCAGTTATTAATATTTTGAATTTTACATTTACTACTTTCTCATTCCCCATCCCACCTATTTTTATTAGTACAACCATTAAGGTATATAAATCTTTAAATAATTAAATCTATACTATAATATTGAATATTGTTCTATTGTTAGTAAAGGTGAAGTTTTTCCACTTAGTAGATATGTACTTTAGGCCAATATTTGGGTTGTCCTGGTGTTTCTGCTATAATTATATGTCTCTTTTCTATGGCTAGTGTTACATATTGTTGGTTTTTAGGATGTCATCCTCCAGTTTGATGTTATTATTGTTGCCAATTTTATTACTGTAGCCAAGGTGAGATAGCTTTTGCAATTAATTGGTTTTCTCTGCATGCCAATATGTAGACTGTCTTCATCTTACTAAAAACAATATGACTCATTTCCAGCACACTAAATATTGGACCAAATTCACTGCAGTCTCCCAACCCAAATAAAAGAGATAATTCGATATTACAACAGGCAAGGGCCTATAGTTAGCCACACTGAAGGCATCACTCTAAGAGATACATTACTAAAATGAGACTCCTTAATAGGAACAAAACCTTCCACTATAGTCAACACACAAGCCCTAGCATGAAAACAAACAAATAAAAAAATGGAAACATGAAGACAAAGGCAACAAAATGCCCTTCAAAACTTCAAACTGCCATGAAGAAATCCATGGGGCAGGGAGGTTTGGCAACCGAAAGCCCTACAGCCAAATTATTTTTTAAAAAAGCAGAAGAGTTAAAATAACAGATCAATAAGGTATTTGATTTGCATAAAATGATACAACTAAAGAGAAAATGAACTGTATGTACTATATGCATAACACAATCAGCAAGTCTATAGGAAACACTAATAAAAATCTAGTTGAGCTAAACAAAATAGTACAAAATGTAAAAGTTCAGCACAGAAAATATTCAGAGTCATAAAAAATATCAAATAAATTTAGGAGATTAAAACTCTACAGAATGTACAGGCAGCAAGTGACAAATGAGAGGACAGAATATCAGAACCAGAAGACAAGCTGAGTATCAGTGACCAATTAATGAGCGATATCTTAAAAACGAAAAGAGACCTGTCAATTCTTGACAAGTCTACTATTCTTTTCTAAAAAGAATAAAAGTACCAGGCTTTGGTCATTTAAAAAAAAATTGATCCAACGGTTGCTAGATAGTGCAAAGAATACTAATTTAAAATTAATTGGAATTAGTGAAATATCAAAAGAGCAAATAGATGGCATAAAAATCTTTACTAAAGTAATAGCAGAAAACTTTCCAAATATTGGGGAAGAACACATTAATAAGTGAGCCAGAGAGAGCTCCAAATAGCCATGATCGGAAAAGCACATCCTCATGTCACATCATACTCAAAATTTCAGAAGTCCACCACAAGAACAGAAACTTAAAATTAGAGAAAAGCAATGCATCACTGATAAAGGTAAATCAATTGAAATTACCACAGATTTCTCAACACAAATAAAGGCAAGGAGAAATTGGAGTAAAGTATTTCAAGCACTAAAAGAAAGCAAATTTCAAACCAGACTGAAAAATCCTAGGAAACTTTCTTCCAATGCTGATGGAGAAATAAAGTGCTTCCATATCAAAAAACACCTCAAAAAATGTGCTACCACAAACTAGCAGTAAAAGAAAGAATCATAACAATATTTTAGAAAGAAAGAGTGAAACCAAGAATGTCAAAAGATCAAATGAATGAATACACACCAGGTAAGCTGAGCTATTAAGTAGAAGGAATAGAATAAAATCAACATCAAGAAAATAGTGTAATGACAGGAATAAGGCAATAAATTTCAGTAATGACATTTAATGTGAATGATCTCAATTCCAAAGTCAAAAGAAACAGATTGGCAGAATGAATCAAAAAACAAAATCCAACAGTGTGCTCTGTACAAGAAACATATTTGAACCCAAATGAAATTCATGAACTAATAACTTAAAGATAGAAAACTATACCCTATCAATGGTAATCTGAAATAGAGCAGTAGCAGCTATCTTATTTTCAGAGTCAAAAAAAAAAAAAAATGAAGCCAAACTGATCAGGAGAGTGAAACAAGGTCACTACATATTGGTTAAGGGAACTTCACAAAACAAGCACTACTGGACATAAAAATAAGATAAATATAAATGCCATTATAGTGGGAGACCACAATATCCCACTGTGACAAAATACACAAATGAACTAAATAAAAAATTAATAAAGTATTATGAAAAATGTAAAAGGCTTAGAATGAATAAACTTACTCGATATCAACTGTGTTCCACCTACTAACCACAAAATATGTTGTTCTACACACCATGCAGAACTTTCTCTAAATAGATCATGCACTGGTCTAAGTAAATGTAAAAGAAACAAAATTATATCATGCATATTGTCAGATTAAAAAAAGCAATGAAACTTTCAACTCAATGACAAAAGAAACCACAGAAATTATGAAAACACTTAGAAATTTAGCAAATTTAATTGATAGGCTCAAGGAAGAATGAGAGAGTTCCTTGAATTAAACTTTAATGCCAGGATAACATTTTAGAACTTATGGGACAAAACAAAAACAATCCTAACAAAGTAGTTTATTGGATTACATGCCCACATTAGAAAAGCAGAGAGACCACAAATAAATAACCTAATGAGCTGTCTTAAAGTCCTGGAAAAATGAGAACAAACCAAATCCAAAGCTAGTATAAGAAACTAAATTATAAAGATCAGAGCAGAAAACATTGAAATAGACTAAAAATAAAATACAAAAAAATCAGTGAATCAAATAGCTAGTTCTTTGAAAGAATAAATTGACAAACACTTAGATAACCTTACCAAAAAAGGAAAGAAAAGACCCAAATAAATGCAACTAGAAATGAAAAAAGTGAAATCATGAGGGACTCTTCTAAAATGCAGATTATCAGTAGCTAATTTGCAAATCTCCACACCAATACATTGGAGAATTCAGAAGAAATGGATAAATTTCTACATAAACATGAGTTACTAAAACTGAACCAAAGTAAAATCCTGAATAATGTAATAAAAGGAAACAAAATTGAAGCAGCAATAAAAAATGCCAACTAAGAAAAACTCAGGTCCTAACGGGTTCAGTACTAAATTCTACATGAACTTCAGGGAAGATCTAGTACTGATATTCCTGAAATTTTTAGTGAAGTTGAAAGAAATAGAGTACTCTAAAAATTTATTTCTTAAATATTACATTGCCCTGACTCCAAAAGCAGCCCAGGATCCTTCTGAAAAATAGAAGCAGAGGTCAATATTTTAATAAGCATAAATACAAAAATCTCAACAAGATACTGGCAAACAGAATACAACATATCATCAAAAAGACGATACATTATGATCAAGTAACCTTCATCCCAAGGATTCAAGGGTGGTTCAACATGTGCAGATCAATAAATGCAATACATCATATAAACAGAAGCAAGGTCAACCATCACCTGATCATCTCAATCAATAGAGAAAAACTCTTTGATGAAATTCAACTTCCATTCATGATGAAAACTATGAAGAAAATAGCAATAATAGGACCTTATCTCAGTCTGAGAAAAGGCATTTATGACAAACCTACTGCCAAGTTCATATTAAATGGGAAAAACCAAAAACTTTCCTTCTAAAATCGGGAACAATACATAGATGCTTACAGCGCCACTTATGTTCAACATACTATTCAAAATATTTGACTGAGCATAGAGGCAATAGAAAGAAATAAAAGGGATATGTGCAGGAAAGGAGGAAGTGAAACTGTCATCATTTACAGATAACATAACCCTCTCCGTACAAGAACCTCAAAGATTCTACCAAAAGACCCTGACTTGGTTGTTTTTCTCTCATTGCTGGGACAAAATACCAAGTACTCAAAGTTAAAGGAGGAAAAGTTTATTAGGCTTACAGTGTGTGGAGGTTTCAATGCATAATCACCTGCCTCCAAGACAAGGTAGCATAGCACAGAAGCAACACTTTAATGCAGCAGAAGACAGCAAAAGCAATAAGAGCAAAAGTGGGGAGGAGAAGTCTCTTTTCCTCCTTTATATTGTAAGCAGACTACCCCCACCAAGGGCGGGTGAAGCACTCTTACCATCTCCCTGCCCTCCTCTTGCACAGGATAAGGGTGTTTACAAAGTGAGGACCCTGGTCCCCTTCTGAGTTGCTTAGTTAAACTTCTAAACTTCTCAAGTGGAAACAATATATCAACCATTACAGACATCTAGAATTAATAATTAAATTCAGTAATGTAGTAGGCTATAAAGTGAATGTACACAAATCAATTGCATATTGTATAACAGGAACAAATCTCTAAGAAAGAAATTAGTGAGGCAATTATATTTAATATTGAGAAAAATTGCATAGACATGAATTGACCTAACCAAAGTAGTGAAAGTTTATACAATGAAATTTACAGTGCTTTAAAAATTTAGATAAAGGAAAAGATCAAAAAGTGGAATAATATCCCTGTACCTGCATAGGGAGAACTATTCTTTTCAGATTGACCATGCTGTGCTTTCTGAACTGATATACACGTTTGTTGCAATCCCAATTAAACTATCAATAGCATTTATCACAGAACTATAGAGAACAATAACTAAAATCTCGTGGAATCAGGAGAGACAGAAAAGAGAAAAAGTAACTTTAGATAACAAGATCAGAGCAGGAGACACCACAACCCCAGATTTTAAGTTGTAGTACAAAGCTGCAGTGACAAAAAGAGCATAGCGCTGATATAAAAAATTGTTGAGTCATTCAGATTTCTGGGATTTTAGTTTATATCAAATTTTAAATTCTTCAACTATTATTTCATAAAATATTTTCCTTTCCATTTTTGTAGAATAAAATCATATGTGTATATATATATATATCATATGAAGGTTTATTGATGCTCTTTTATTGATCTTTCAGTTGTTTTTTTACTCACTGCATCATGCATGGATCATTTTCATAATTTTATTAAAACTTATGAACATTTTATTTTTCAATATATAAACTATAGCTGAGTGTGCTGGCACATAATGCACCTATAATCCCAGCACTTGGAGGCTGAGGCGGGAGAATCATTGCAAATTCAAGACCAGCCTGGGCTACGAATTGAGCTCAAGGCCAACCTGAAATGCATAGCAAGATGCTGTCTTAAAAAGAAAAAAATATATATATATGTATATGATTGTCTTGGTTTCTTTTTTCGTTGCTGGGACAAAACACCTGACACTCAAAGTGAAACAAGGAAAGGTTTATTTAGCTTACAGTTTCTGGGGATTTCAGTCCATAATCAGCTGACTCCAAGGCAGGTTGGCATGGCACTGCGGCAACTCTTCAAGGCAGCAGCCAGAGCAAAAGGGGGCAGCCATTCATGGCGGCTGCAAGCGGCAAGAGCAAACCCCACCAAAAAGGAAAAACATGCCCCCATTCCGACCTTACATTGTATGTCGGCTCCACCCCTAGGCAGGTGCAGAACTCACACCACCAATCCCAGCGCTAGACAACGAGTCAATCACAAATGCTAGATTCAGCCATTTCTATAACTACATGAGGCTTGGGGGGGCCATCTATATACAAACTGTAACAATGATCTACTGTTAGTGTTTCTCACTACTATTTTCATCTCAAGGGCTAATATTTTGTTTCTTAAAGTTCTGCTAATATATCTTTAATAGTTCTATTTTCAATTGAGATGTTCAACCTTTCATCTAACTTCATAAATTTGGTAATTTAATTATAGTAGTTGATTCAATATACTTGTCATTGTCTAGTATTTCTTTCAGCTATCTTATTTGTGTTCATACCCTAACCATGGGTCATATTTTTCTGCTCCCGACCTGCCTAACAAGTTTTTATTAAAAGTTAGTGAAAAGTTTAATTCTTGGATACTGGTCATTTTTTATTACTATAGGTATTTTTAGATTTGTTCTGGAACTCTAAATTACTTGGAAATAGTTTGATCCTTTAGGTATTATTCATACATTTTCCTTGTAAATATAACATTTATTTACTACCAGTCACTGAAGAAAATTCAAGAGTATCACCTTTTGTCCCATGAATCATGTGCTTTGCACTTTAGCTGTTGTTAACAGGAAATATAGGTGAATCTCTGAGATCTTAGGTTACTGTTGCTTCCGGTCATTTTGGGGCAGTTTCTCTGAAATAGTAAATAACTATTCACTTGTATGCTAGAGCTGTTCAGAACCACCTGGGAATCTGAGCAGATCTCTACAGCTTTCTTTTTGTGCACCTCTGTCCTGTGATGTATGTGGCTACCAGCACTCAAGTAGCCTTACCTCTTGGGATTTCCAATCACATTCCTCAGTGTGAGAAGATTTGGAGACTTTATCTGTTTCCCTTCAGTAAGATGAAGTCTAGAAACTCTCTAAGCAGTAATTTTACAGAAAATATAATGAGACTTTTGCTTGTTTTTCTTCTTTGAGAGATTACTGCCTTTCAGCACTTGATGATTAAAATATTTGGAGTCATTGTTTCGTACATTGGATATTTTAGTTTGTTCAGGTAAGAATATAAAACTGGTAGTTAGGTCCAAAATGAATATGGCCAAGCAGTCATTTAAAATATCCTTTGTTTATTTTATTATGATACCAGAAGGGGAAGAATTTGAAATTTATTTATTTACCTGAGATAATACATTCAATGTCATTGTCCTTTTTGTTGTCCCTGTTGTGATTTTTTTTCTAATCAGTTCGCTCTTCAGAGTTTTCAACACATGTCCTTAAAGATGAAAACTGATTATCATCTAAGTGACTCCCAGGTTAAGTGAAACGAAACTTTAAGAAAAAGAATATTTTCTTTGATACTACTATTTTTTCTTTTATTTAAAATTAGACACCGATTTAGAGTTAAGATTCCTTCCTGGGTGTAAATCCAGAGGAAAAACTGTCTGGTTTCATCAACATACACACGTTCACTCCTATGATAACTCATATTCTATTGCAAAACTACTTTAAGGCCCATTACCTTAGAGTTGGGAATTTTTTCTTAGAGTTGTATATAATGAATCAATAAGCTCTCCATAAGAAGATTTAAAACAAAAATAACTCTGTTGCTGGTGAATTGTGTCTTGCTACATTAACAATACTGTCACTCTGACTTGTTAATAAATTTAGTGTTGAGAGTTTTATGCATGATTGATATACCATGTTACATGCTTTTGTGTCTATGAATAATGGTTTTATATTCCCTAGATAATATGTCATCAACCCCTATTTTCCTCCTTATTGGAAGTATAGATAGGAAAGTGGAGTAGGAGTTATTAAATAAAACTAGAAGAAAATTAAATGAAAGTAACTATAAACTAGTAATTTCAAGATGTCTTCATATTTGTTAGTCCCTTGTAACTGTCTTTTGAACCATTAGAGAGATAACTAAAGAATATATGAGCTGAACGTATTTCAACTTCTAACGAATATACTGGAGTTTTTACTACCATTCATCAAACGTAAAATCTTCAGCTATTATTTCTTAAAATATTGTTAGTCTCATCAAATTTTAAAATCCTCAGCTATTTTTATTAGTACATGTTTGTATGCATAATGACTACACTCATTGTGAGCAATTGGTATTTATATGCAGCATATTTTAATTCTTTTTATAAAGTTTTCAAAAGTATTTCTTTAGAGTAACAAAGAAAGTGAATCAGGGTTTGAATGCATATAATTTACCTTTTTATTTCTTTTTAAGTGTCTACCAGAACAACTTTATGGTTTTCTAATTGTATAAGCATAAGATTCCATTGACTTTCTATGTATTTTTGGTTCAGTTTTGTTTCTTCTCCTGTTGTTTTTGTTCTTATTATATGCTTATTAATAAACCTAAAAATCTGGTCTTGGAAATGTTCTATTTTTTTCCTTTACCAATGAAATGAAATGATTATCTAAAAACTTTTATAGTTATGTTGCTTAGAAAATTGCAGTTATGTTGCTTAGAAAATTGCAGTTATGTTAGAGAAGGTGAAAGGTGGTGACTGTGAATATTTTCTTATGTGGGCCCCATGGGGATGCAGGAAATTTGATGAAATCTAGTGAGTCTCAGCAAGAAAAGGCTAGAGATTAAGAAGTCAAATGCTACCAAAAATCAACATAAATAATTCAGAATAAATCTTACCAGGTTCCTAACTCCATCCTTTGGAAGGCCACATAATTTAATAAATGTATTTTATTTCACTGTGTAAATGAAAAAATAGGAAGAAAATAAGAATAAGCAAGTCAAACTCTGTCATCGTGTTATAAGAGAATGCTTTACTTTCTAGGACATTAGTTATTAAATTTAGAGAAAATGGAGCATAATTCTACAAAAGACCTAGAAATATGTGAAGAGATGAGAGCTTATGTTCAGAACAATAAACTGTTTTTTGGTCCCACAGGATGTGCCCAATAAATGTCTTTTTATTTATTCAGTTTTGAACAAAAAAGGAACCTTAGACCAAAAGGCAAGAAGAATTTGAAATTTTATCCTTGTAACTCATTGTATGAGTTGACCGTATAGAAATTGGATTCATTTCTTCTTATTACAGGTTTTAGTGGAATATTTTAGGCATTCCCAAATTAGGTTGTCTTCCCTGGTGAAACACATGTGTGCAGTAAGCAGGGAAACTCCTGTTTACCACTACAATTTTTTTCTCCAAATAGGACAAATTTAGCAGTAGATTAGTAGCTCCTTCTTTCCAGTGATGGAGGACCAAATAAAGTATCATTTGGAAATTATTTAGTAGATGGAGAATGTACAGAGGAATTATTTTGTGGATAATTTTATTTTTTAGCTTTGAAAAAAAGAATTGTGTTTTGGGACTCTTCCCAGACAATCTGAGCTCCATGTGGCCTACATCCCGATAGTTTTCCCAAACTAAAGTACAGAAATGTGCAGAATTAATGTAAAAAAATGCAAAATAATTCACTTCATCTATTATGAATTATAATAGCAAAATGATATTTCTTCCTTAATATTTCAAATCTTCAGAATCTATGTTCTGTATCAAACCATAATGGAGTTGCTCAAGAATATTTGTGAAATCTCTCTTTGGCTATTTCTTTTGAGATTATATGATGATCTTCATAAGAAGTATAAATTCTTTAAAAGATTTCCAATCATTCAAAGTCAAGCTGTTTGCTGTTTTAATTTATTTATTATGTAACTAAGTAAACATTAAGTTTATGCAATACAGATTTGGATTAATAAAACTGCAGCATTAGTATATTTATAATTATTAAATTAGTGACATAGTGGCTGGCCAAGAACAAAGCAAAATATGTAGGCTATAAACTGAATATAGTTATGAAATAGGTATACCACAAATTTATTTTTATAGCAAACACAATTTGTTTTTACATAATAAACTTATCAAGGTATATTTTCTAAAAAATAGCAAGCACTCTCTTAAAATGTTTTGCTGTACCCAAAAGTTTTCTTCATGTTGTCATCCTCTTCCAGTCAAACATAACTTTCATATTTTCTTTAGCAGACATCAAAACTTAGAAAAATATTACATAAATATGTGTACAAAAGAGATAAGCTTTCTAGAGAATCTTTGTTAAATTATGCTAACCCAGTATTCTCCAAAATATTCTGTCATTCAACAGGCTTACAAAAATCTGGATCTCATGACCAGCATATATTAAAATTATCCATGTTTAGGATATATAGCCAACCTCCTGGGCAAGTTTTGTTTGATTAGTGGCAACGCATCATTGAGGTTCAGTAAACTTTCTTCACATCTTGTAATTTCTTCCACACTGCTTCTTTGTTCTGTATTCATTCTTGTGTACCATTAGTGCTTAACCTTAATGACAACCTTGAATTTAAAGTGAATTTCACATACTGTGAATCTTACCTAATCTATACTTTATCATGAATAATTCTTACATATTAACCAGTCAAACATATTTTTTAAGAATTGCCACACTGAATTGCAAGAAGCAAACATTGCAAATGGTCCAAATATCAAATAGATAATAAAAAACTCTACATCAGCTCCCAGAAAAATAAATAAGTAAATACATACACGTACATACATACATACATTAAGCCTGCGCAAGTGAAGTTACTGAAGAAAAACAAAATACCATATAAAGTCAAAACTTCAGGGTTAGAATTTTCTAGGATTTAAAAAATTGTTTGTAAGCAATAAAGATCTGCTTGTAGCTAGTTTGGCTATGTAAAAGCCAAGGGGTAAATCTTTTTAAATGAGGCTGACCTTCCTGGTAGAGAAAACAGATACTTTGAAAATTTAGAAATTTGAATTTTATTTCTGACAAAGTCAAATTTCTTCAATTTGTACTAAATAAGTGAAAATAAACTTATACTTTGATAAAAATGATTATGTTTAGAACCAAGTTAAGAAATTAGAAATGGATTTGATTTTTCCAAATGATGTCTGTAATAATAATCAAATATTTCTTCCTCACACTGAGATGAAATCTACTGCTCCTTTCTTCTCCTAGTAACTTCTTTTATTTCATTTTGTTTGATCTGCTGCTATTCATAAGGGTTTTCCACCTCATTACTCTCTACGTGAGATGGCTATTATTATCTTCCAGAAATTAATTATTCGCAAGTATTTTAACATGAACTAAAGCATTATGTTTTTACTTGTTTTTTTTAATATGGGTATCTCTCAAATAAGACATTATTAAAACTTAGGAAGTAAAATTCTTCATTTTGTGGAATTTTATCATGCGATGACAAATACTAGTTTCCTTCTCTTATTTTTAACTTGCATGAAGCATATATAACCCCTTGTAACAATTATACAGCCCTTACGCATTTCTGAACACCTCCTGGGTTGGTATTGTCCTGACTGAAACCACATTTAATGCTTGGTCAAGTGACATTTGTGAAACTTCTATAGCTTTACACAAATGTAAATGTCTTCCTAGAACTAAACAAAACATAACAGTACAAAGCATATAAATATTTTTAGAAATCATATGTCCATTTATTATTGAGTCAGATTTTTATATTCCATTTTAAACATAGTGATCCCATAGTCAATTGAATTCCAAAAGTCATTTTCAAGTGTGCTACTTGCTTACCTTACCTCCTTCAACTCTGGAGATGGAAATGGTTACCAAACAAGCATAAGCTGTACTTACTCCATAACATACTCCTTGGGAGAACTGCCAAATTTTTTTCCAGTTTTTGGAGTCATTATGAATTCACAATTTTTTTTTTTTAGCAAATCCATCTCTGCCCAGTACAGAGATTGTCATTTTATATTTTTCAGATTAGAATACTTTAAGGAATGCTTGTTCATTAAGTTTGAACAGATACTATCTGAAAACCTGAACCTTTTTACCCCATCATATTTTGGCTATAGTCCTCTTGTGAGAGATCACAAGGTGAGAGGAGAGGCCAAGTGAGACACTGAGCACCAACTATCATTCCATGTGAAGTACACATTAATCTCCGCTAGTGGAATGCCCTGATTTCCTGAGGACTTCACGCAAGGCCCCACATATTAAAGACCCTACTACCTCTTAACATCACCACACTTAGGATCAAGCTTCCAGATATGAACATTTAGGGAACATGTTTAAACCATGTCCAAACAATATTGTAGCATTTGTCCCCTGGACACCAACATCCATGCCCAATTCACAATGTATAATCCATGAATTCCATTCCCAATATTTTCAAAGTTTTACCCTAATCCTGAATCACTAAATAGCCCAAGTTCAAGTCTTATCTAAGACCTAAGGAAAACTTTCCTCTGTGTGCTGTTATAAAATAAAAATCAAGTTATACTATTCCACGAGTCAGTGACAGGACAATCAACGAGTGAACATTGCTGTAAGGGGAGAAATAGGGAGTAATTGACCCAAAGCAAAGTCAAACCTTAGAAAGACAAACATTAAATCTTAAAATTCTAAAACCAAAATCTATGTGCACTGCAGTGAGAGTTGGAGGTCCAATGCCCTTGGAAATCCTGCCCATGTGGTCTCACGTTTGCAGACTATCATGTATAATCTCTCAGCCTGGTTATGCATACTATCTATAGCTTTCTCAGAACTCCAAAAATTTTTGTTGCACTATCTTCCTGGGATCCCAGTTTCAGCTCTACTCCAAGTCTCTGCTAGGTGTTCTCCCACTACAGACTTCTCCCAATGGGACTAGGATCCCTTGTAATTCTTGCAAATCCATTGCCCTATGGATGTCACCAAGTTTTGTCATCAGCTTAACTAGTGCTTGGGCCCACTTGAACCATGGACTGCACAGTCAGTAAGTAGGCACCGAAGTCCTCAGGTAGCACTGGGCAGTGAGGTCATGGAGGTCCCCCAGGACCCTTCTCTGAGAAAGCTTTGACTTGGAATCCCTTTGAGTCTGTAATGGTAAAGGTAGCCTCACAGATTTCTGAGATATCCTCAGACACAAAGCATTTGGTTTCTTTTAATTTACCGTAGTCTCTTCAGCAGGCAATCAATCAACTGGACTCTTACAAACTTAAATGCTCATTTGCATCCTCAAAAAACCTTTTTGCTCTTTCTTTTGTCAGATAGAATTTCCAAGTGGTTTCCTTCTGTTTCATTTTTGTTTCTTGTGTTACCAACTAAAACTGGTTTAAAATGCCAAAAAATATCTGGACTGCATCCTGAATGCCCTTTTTGTGCCAAATAAAATGATCTGTTACTTTTAAGAGCAGCCTTTCTCAAACTCAGGACAGGGACACAATAAAGCAGAATTTTTGCAATGGTATGACAAGGATGTCCTTTACTTCAACTTTTGATTCAATTCTCATTTTCATTTGAGATTAGTTTCCTGGTCTCCTTGTCTTCTGAGCCCTCCCTATGATTTCTCTTACTGCTATTTACAGCATGTTAGGCTTTTTCTAGGTTGTTTCCCAACCTCCTGCAACTTTGGTACATCACTTAAGTCCAAAACTCATTGCATATTTTCAATAGTAAATAGAAATGACTCCATTTCTTAGTACTAATATTCTGTATTTGTTCATTTTCAGTTTTTATACTAAAATATATCTTAAAAAGAAATAAGGTCCACTTGGGAACCAGTGTCATGCATTGGTTGCTGCTAGAGTGGGGACAGCCAGGCCCAAGCCTTTCCTCATGAGTCAGCGCCATTCACAGACTGTGGGCTGAGAGAACAAGGCCCCACCAGGAAGCAAGCCTTGCCTAGGAGCCAGCACATGGGAGGGTCACTACTGGAGTATTGATAGCCAGACCCCAGCCCCTTCTGGCAAACAAGAATTACCAATCCCCATTCTACCAGCTGATCTGGAGAGGCACAGGCTGTGATGATAGCTATTGAGGTGAAATGCAATTGGATGCCTGTGGTGCTTTGGTGTTTCACTGACTTTGCAGGTCTAGGGCCAGTGGTCTGATCATCTGTTCAGAGGATAGTGGTACACAGTGTGACATCTAGGGGGCATCTCCTTCTGAGGGTGGTAGCCATTGTTGATTCCCTATAATCTTGTTTTGAAGTCCTTTATCATTTTCATTGTTTTGTTGGGTTGGGTTTTATTCTCTTTTGTTTTAATTATGTTAAATCCAATAGCATGAGCAGCTATTTCAAAGAAAGCAAGATATATTATGGTAGCCATTTTGGATTTACTATTGTCTTGTAAAGTCCTTTATTGCATTCATTGTTTTGTTTTTATTGTTTCTATTCCATTCTGTTCTGTTTGATTTTTACTATGTATGAAGGTATCCGCAGCTATTTTGAAGACAACAAAAGGTATTATGGTAACTATTGTTGATTTTGTAATGTTTCGAAGTGTTCTATCACTTATACTCATTTGTTTTGATTGGTTTTATGCTGTTTTATTTTGCTTGGTTTTATCCTCTAAAATAAAATAAAATAAGAAATGAGGTATGTAAGTGTTTCACCAACTTGGAGTTTGAAAGATCAAGCTTTATAGCATCGACTTTGGTGAGTACTACTCTGACTGTATCACCTAGTAAAAGAGGGCATAATGGTATGAATGTGTGAGAAACATAACGTGGTAAGAAGGGAAGTCCAAGTGCAGCATCAGAGATTAACTGTGATCTCCTGAGAAGTGTATTTTAATCCTGTCTCCATAGACATCCCCACGGACCTAAGTTCTTTCTGCTATGCCTCAGCTCTTAGATGTTCCACCAACTCATATTACACGCATTGTTTTTATGCTTTCAGCACATGAGTCTTTAAGGCACACACTTAAGCCATATGAAAACCACAGTATTTATTCTTTTAATATGAATTCTGCTGTTTCTATTATTAGTGCTGAACAGGTAATCCAGATCCTCAGCAATTTAAGTGCATAGTAGAAAAATATTTGTGAATACATGATTTACTTTTGGTAACAGTTTTCTATTGAAGAGCCATAAGTCTCTTCTGAGTAGAAGCTTAACGGATCAGTATTTTCTGGGTCATCCTTTTCTTGAATAAGCTCTGGGAAGGAAATATCTAGATGAAACTTCTATTAATCTTAAACCCTCATGTACTACTCTACAAACACACTCCATCTATGTCAACGTAGAGAAGTATGTTAAGTGTGAATTACTGAGAAAAAATTTTGTGTTGCTAATTATCTTACATCTATTTGGTCTCAGAATATCCATTCAAATGTATTTGAAAGAGCAAAAATTCTTGAATAATGTAAGTAGCATTTCGCTCCTGGGGTGCAGGCAAATTTGTGTCTTGGACAGAAAGATAAAAATAGTAACTCCCTGTAGGGCCATGATTACACAGGTTTGTTTACAGCCCCCTTTTTAAATATTAAGGCCTCGTGAGCTCACTTTTCATCAATTGTTACACAGACCCATCGTATATGCTGTGTACACGTAAGATATCCTCTGGAGCTTTACAGGGCTAGAAACATGTAGTTCCTGCTGCCTGCTGTGCTTTCAGTACTAATATCTTTTGTCTCTGACCTAGGAATCTTACATCATCTCAGCAGTGTTTTGCAACTGTGGTAGACTATCTGGTTAGCATGATAAAAGTATTCTCACAAGCCCTTCGCAGTATTTACTTTTTTTTAAATCTTATTTAGAGACACTTAATAGGAAAAGTATACTTGTTACAATAAAACAATTTAAAGTATTTTGAATGATAAAACTAGCCATTTTAACTTTCATCTTAATTTCTGATGTTCAGATTTTGAAAACAAAATTCACAGCAAGGTCTTGTTAAAAGACTTGTCAAATGCATGTCAAGAAGAATGTGTCAAGTTGCATTAAAAGGAACTGTATTAATTAAGAATTTGAGAAAGAGTCAGTAGTTTTACACTATTTACACTATTGAGATTTTGAAGTCTATTATATATTAACACTAGTTAAAACTTTGTAATTTGAGGAATCTAAAGAATTAGAAAATGTATGAACTGGAGGAATATTAGAGATATAATAAGTCTTTAAAGCTGGGAAACAGAAGTCTACAAGTTAGGAAATATTTTATAAGTCATCAGTGTATCTGAGTAATTAGTTATTGATAAAGCTATCTAGTCAAATTACCCACATACTGGTCATGGTATATTTCTCAAAATATGCCATCATCTTGGTTCTTCTCATAGTTTCCTTATTTGTTCATTTAAAGAGTGTCCTCTTATTAAGTAAAAACCCATTTGCCAAATATTCTGTTAAGTATGAGGTTAAAGACATAATTCTATTATTACAAAACTTTTGTCATTGATCTATAAGCTAAAGAACAATTTCTTTACCTGTACCTTGTGGCTGTACTTTGTAAATGATTGTTACAGAACTTAATTGTTAAGGGAGTGTGTGGCTGGCGGTGAATTGATAGTCTTATGCCCTTCTCTGTGAACTTACACCCTTGTTAAGTTAGTACATTATGAATTTGTTCACAATGCACTTGGAGAAAAATAATTTATATTTTATAGTACTTGAAAAAATGTACATTTTACATGTCACATGGTTATTTACAAAATAGTCCTAAAATATAAAAATGATAAAACAATAAGCTTGATTATAAAGTTAAATAAATTGAGAATGATTCAAGCACACTTCTCTCCACAGTGCTGGAAGTGAGAAGTGTTCTAGTTTCTTGAAACCATATATTTTTCCTTAGAAAATGGAAATATAGACTCATTTGTGAAGAATAATTGAATTTCTGAAATGTTCTATAAACTGAGTGCATATTAATTTTCTTTATTTGTATAGCTGCTTGTAATGAATAAAAAAATCAAATTTCTATTATATTGTCAATGTGCAGTCAATTAATGTTGGGCTGCATAGCTAGATATAGTTTAAAACCTCTATAAAGTTTACTTTGCTTAATGTTCACAATACAAATTGTGAAATTCAAGAAATAAGCTAATAGTTATGAGGACACAAAATATATAAAATAAAATTAATGTACTAAATTACAAATTTGCTATAAAATATACCTTATGTGCAAGCATAATTGTGGTATAAAACAGAACAAGAAACATTATAGTAAGAAAATATGAAGAGTCCATGTGACTGTGATATATCTGATGTGGCCACATATTCTTCAGACAGGGGAATGGGAATTACTGCCCTCCTCTCCAAGAAGCAATAGGAAATGTATAATTTCCATTGTATGTGTTTGTTTCCTGGGTGACCAATGAGTATACAAAGAAGTTCAGAGGTTAACTGATAATAACACATTATTTTTAATATGATATAAAAATTTCAAATTTTAATTCTCAAATTCATAGTCCAGGGTACTACGCTAAATAAAATTATGAATGTGAGCCACATCGGGCATTCTTATGGCAAATTGGTGCAAGAAATAATGAAGAAAAAAGAACAACAAAAAAAAAACTCCTCAGAGGAAAATGTATGATTTCTCTTGCTCACAATGGCAAAAAAAAGATGCTGCTCAACAAAGAGCAGTCGAGTCAGAGTAAAATCAACATAGTGCAGCAAAGAATTTTGAAATGAAGATATAAAAAGCTTCTTATAAATCCAATAAATTATTAACAAAAAGAAACAAAATATAGATATAAAACACACAAAATATTTGTAGTAGCATTTTGTGTGTAAACATTAGAGACAAGTAAATGAGTATATTTTCTTAGTTCTTCATTAATATGATGATGTTGGAATACTATTGAGTACACTAGAGTTACCTTTGCCTTTGGGACTAGTTTGGAAAGATTTTCTAAAACAGAAAATATTTGGCTGCAGATACAAAGCTTGTTTTCAGAAACTCCAAATTCCCAAATGCGTTTAATGCCATTGTCCTTGCCAATGTGCAAACTAGATTGATACATTAGCCATGTTTTTGTTTTTTGTGTCATCCCTAATCAGAGTAGGAAAAGGACAAAGCAGATAATTTTTTTACCTTAAAATTCAGATTTGGAGATTATGATGTAAATCAGTGTCTTTTGAAATAGAAGCAGGTAAACTGTTGATAAAAAGGAAAAACTGTGAATCCACCCAGCTGTCTTATGTTCCTGGGATGAAAGACTTTTTAAAAAAAAAGTGTGGTTCTGCTAATGAATTTACCATTAATGTGAATACAAATCTTTTTATCTTTGGGTATTTTTTCTGCTCTAAGTATTATCACTGAAAAGGAGCTTAATTCAGACATGACTAACTACAAGATAGGTTAATTCTCTTAACTAGAAAATTTCCAAGGGACTTTAATATTTCCAACTATACAATAAGTTTAATTGGTCCAACTAGATTGGTAATAGCTGCTTTTCATTGCAAAGCAGAAACTTGATAAATCTGATCTTTCTTCTGAAACATGGGTATGAAGATTTAATTTTGAAGGCACCCATAAATTATTGCAATTACATTTAATGCATGGTAACAAAGCTAGCATTACATATTTTCCCAGTGATGACTCCCTTCATTATCATCTTTCTCATGTGTAGACACAAAGAACCTACCATTAGTAATTAAATAACTAATGACAAAGTGCATGGACTCATTTATTAAGAAACACAAGAAACACTTAAATGTAATGTTGATGAAATCAAAGTTTTCTTTCATATATAGCATCCCACTGTAATATGTAAATACCATGTTTTATATACATACCATGTGATTCCCTGGCTGTGGCTAGTTTACTCTTCTAGATGTGTAGACACAAGCCTACATGCATTGAACAATTACAATGGTTACGATTCATTAAAGCTATTTGTTTTAGCTATATTCAAGCATTTGTTGAACCCCTCATTCTATGTAGAATGCTGTATCCAGTTCTTATCCTCTTCTCATACCACTGAAAATATCCCACTCATTGTTTAATTCCATGTTTGTCATGCAGTATTTAATAAGAATTCAGCAAAGTGCAAAACACTAGGGATGAAAAAATGTATAAAACAGTGTCTTATCTCAAATAGTTTAAAATTTTTAATAAGATAGGCTTGCATAGATAATTGTGATATGCAGACCCAGAAGACATTTGAGTGGTTATACAGAGGGTGACCTACAACTGAAACTTAAGCATTCATAACATTCTATTTCACTGAAATAAACCAGTTCAATGCAAAAAGAGTTAGAAATATTCATTCAGTAGGATAATTTGATAATGCTAATTGAGATGTGGACTGTTCAAAAAATTGGAAAGTTTACATGTAAAATTTAGACTTTGAGCTGTATGTACAAGGAGAGGTCTGTATGACAATACTTAGCGGCAAGTAGGAAATAAGAAAGTAAAGTAGGACTTGTAGATCAAGTAGTGAGTTTAACCAGAGAGAAATAGGATGTGGTACATGATATAAACTAGGGATTGCAGAGGAACCACAGAGGAATCTATAAAAGTGATTCACTGTAGTGCATTAAAAAGAAGATAAAAAAAAAAAAGACAGGAGACAAGTAAGGAAAAATATTCCATTGAAGAAATATAGAATTATTAAAACTATTTAAATAATGTCACTAAAAAAATGGCCTATCTACTAATGAACCATAACTCTCTAACAAAGTTATCCTACAGAAATGGAAACAGACAAAATGTAGAGAATATAGTGAGTGTGAAAGCTCATGCCTGTGTCTCATTTCTACTTGTCTCTTTTTATCCTCATTTTATACTTGCAATGTCAATACAGATGTGAGTATCATGGTTCACAGCTCTGACTGTTGCTCAGAAATAAAGAAATCATCACGAAAAACACTAAAGCATTAAAGGATATATGTGCAGTGTCTGAAGTTGACAAGTTATGAAAAGAAAATTAGGAAAGAGTTTTTCTTAGGGCCTCTAACTCCACCATGATGAGTATTAGTTAACGGTTAATATATAGTGAAAAACAACTGAGACAGGAAAATGCAAGTATTACTGTTGTCCAGAGTGTAAGAAAAATTAAGGTGATGTAAGGGAGAGAAAAGGGTGCAAATATGATGAAAAAAAATGAAAGCAATAAGAACTATTTTTTAGAGATCATTTTTACTATTATTTCAGGATAATTTGCTTACAATAGCAAAAAAATTATAAAACAATGCTGTTATGGTTGATACATTGTGTCAACTTGAGAAGTTTGGAAGTTTAACAAAGAGACTCAGTAGGGAGCCAGGGTTCTTACTTTGTAAATATCCTCATACTGTACAAAAGAGGGCAAGGAGATTTTATGAGTGCTACACCCACCCTGGGGGGCAGGTGACTTGTGTATATTATAAGGGAGGACAAGAGGCTTGTTTTTCGGTTTTTGCTCTGGCTACTGCCTTGAAGTGTTGCCCCAGTGCCATGCCAACCTGTCTTGAGCCACCTGATTATGGACTGCAATCTCCAGAAACTGTAAGCTAAATAAACTTTTCCTTGCTTCACTTTGGGTGTCAGGTG
>RJWT010015818.1:0-20204 GCA_004365215.1 Cuniculus paca | reverse complement strand
CTCTTCTTTCATTTTCCTTTTTTTTTTTTCTTTTTAATTTAGATTTGGGGGTAGAATCCAGGGCCTCAAGCATGCTAGGCAAGTGCTTTACCACTGAGCTACTTCCCTAGCCCTTTTTATTTTATTTTCAAGATAGAGTCTCCCTAAGTTACCCAGGCAGACCTTGAATTTGGTATCTACCTGCCTCAGCTGCTAACTAGCTGGGATTAAGTCGTGCACCACCATACCTGGCTTCATTTTATCCCCTTCATCCCACCTAAGAATAAGTAATCAAAGAAGGAAACTTTCCTAGGTACTCTATTCTTTGCAGCCACAGACATCCAGCTTCACTGTCTAGCATCCCTGTCATTTTATCACAGTTCACTAGCAGAAGGGAGGAGCATTTGTCATTATGTACCAGAAACCCTTGCCCCAGTACCACTTCTTTCCTATGCTCCAGTGAGACAGATTAATCCAGCAACTAAACAAGAACCCGAGATGGAGATAAACCAGAGTAGTCCCATAGCGTGATCCTTCCTGCTTTGAAGTTTCTTTTGGGATCATGTTACCACCTCCAGCAAAGGAAAAGAAGTTGGTAAGAGCTACAACTGGTATTGCTGTTGTAGTTGCTTATTATTGTTAGTTTTAATAATAGTAGCAATGTGTTGTGTTTGCAGATAACTGTATTTACAAAAACTTTTTATACCCTAACCAGCACATGAGCTCCTAAGTTCTCACTCCATTACTTTGTGGATGTAACTATAGTCTTTAGGAATGCCCAGCCTATCAAAAGAAAATTGACAAGTAGCCATTAGCGCTAAGCTGACAGTACCCGAAGACAGCTTGGATTCCTAGGGGTAACAGCAAAACCTATATCCACACTAGGGACATAAGCTGTGACACAGCTACAAACTGCAGTTTTCCTTGTACCCAAGGAAAAGCCAGTCAGTCGTGTTTACTGTGCCCTGTTCGGAAGTAGGATCAGAAATTGAGAGGCAGTGAAGGACAGTGGTAGGGTGTTGGAGCCCAGCTGGAAACTCTCAAATTCTGGCCTCATCTTTCCTAACTTGTTCAAGCTCATTACCCATTTTTGACCTCTAAGAATTCATCTATAAAATGGAAGAAACTTATCTCAGAATTGTAACCATTTAATTAGATAATATAGAGGATAATTAGCATAGTCCCCGGCACTTAGAAAACACCAAACAAGGTGTATCTCAGTGATAGAGCGATTGCCTAGCATGCATGAGGCTCAATCCCTAGTACTTCAAGAAAAAAGAAAAGCATGAAATAAGCTGAGCATTACAGCACATGCTTCTAGGTCCAGCTGCACTAGAAGCTGAAGCAGGAGAATCACTTGGGCCCGTATCAGTTCAAGCCCAGCTTGGGTAAGGTAAAAAGATACCCATCTTTTTTGTGTGTGGGGGGGTTTGTTTTTTTTTTTTTTGGAAGAAGAAAACGAAAGTAACCTTTTTTATTAATGACAATTATTAAGCTTCTGATATTTAATATGCATATACACATACATGTTTTTCTAGTAGAGTAACTCATATAAGTTACATGCGTTATACCAAAAGACCATTGTTCTTCCAAATTCAAAGTAAATGCTAATCTTTGACAAAAGCAGATATATTCAGCTTCACTATAATCTGCTCATTTACATAGGTAGCCCTTGTGCTGGCTCACAGAGTAGAAAACACTCAAGATTTAAACTGGAAAGACTTGGATTCAAATTTGAACAGTAATTTCTAGTTCTGTGACCATGCATAAGTAATGTTCCTGTTTGAGCTTTCATGTTCTCAGCTATAAAAACAAGGCAAAATGGGTTCAGTATCATCACATATTCAGATAATACATGTAAAAGTGTTTTGAGAGCTTTAAAATAATATTTATTATACACACATTCTTCAGAAGAAAGTATATTAGCACACTGATTTTGTACTTAAATAACTTAGCTTTAAAGAAGCATCTCCAAGAATAAGGTTTGATGGGTGCGATGTAGCTCAGAGGACTAGTACGTGTGAGGTGCTGGGTTCAATCCCCAGTACCACAAGGAATAAGCTTTGCTTTGGCTTTATATTACAGATCAGAAATATATTCAAAAATTGACTTATGCCCCTGATACAAAAAATAAAAATAAAAAGATTTTGTTTGGGATCTGCAGCCAGTGGACTTACTGATAAATGTTTTACCCTTAAGGTAGATAGACTATCCACCCAGTCCCTGGTATAGCTGGATACTGCAGGTCATTGTGCCACGTAACATGAGAGCAGGTTGGCTCCAGAATAGGGAAAAGGGGCTGAGCTCAGATTTTCCTCCCTAATTCAACAAGCAAATAAATCTCTTCTCACCCCTGTGTGAGAGTAGAGGGAGTATCCAGGAGTCCCCTCCATGTGGATGCATGAGTATGAAATAAATGTGCAGTAGAATACTGACAGGCTTTATCTTACAAAATCCTCACAACTCTGGGAGGCAGAAATAATCCAATTGTATGAAGAAACAACCAACCAGAAAATTCAGTAACTTGCATGGTTATCAGACAGCTAGGAGGTTACAGCAGTGGGAATGAAAAACCCAGATAGCCCTCTCTCGATCATCCATTACCCATTCCAACTACCAAGTGGCTCAGCCATAGAAATGACATCTACTAACACATAAAGAAGGCATTGAATTGTGATGGCTTCCACATGTCATGCTCAGTGATGGCTGCTTTCATCCCTACACTTTCACCCAGTAGAGAAGGAAACTGGAGTCCTAAACTTCCTGCTGAGTTAAATGAGAGCTGGGGCTTGAAACCAAGTGTTTGGATTCCCAAAGCTCAACTTAGTATAGTTGACTCCATCTAATTACTAACTTCCACATTTTTTTAAATGCAGAAATTAAAGCCTAGAGAATAAAGCAGCTTGTCCACAGTCACACTGCTAGAGCGAAACCTGGAACCTATACATTCTGGTCCTTTACATCCTGGTAACATTAGATGGTATACAGCCTTGGTAGTCAGCAGAGAGAACTCAGAGAAGGGAGGCTTTGCTGAAGCCTGAAAGTGAGGGAAGATGTATAGAAGCAAGGAGTCCACACCTGAACAAGTGAATTTCCTTAAGTGTGGGAACATTTACTGTGTCTGTCTGTGTTTGGTAGACGGGATCTTTCACCCTGGTGGGAGGGGAGGAGGACTGTGAATAAGGCTTTGGTGTTATATGTGTGGACTAGGAGAGACATAAAATTTCTGCTGGTGTGGTAAATGGTTGCCCCTGGAGGTCATGCCTCTGCTCACAGTGCTGTCAACACACAGTCTACAAAGTAGAGAGGCTTGGTCATTGGGGGCAAGCAAGCAATCCTAAGCAAATTTGACAACAGTTCTTCTGCCTTGAAGATCCTGAAATTTTCTAAAATGCAGATTTTACTCCAAAGCTTTCCATTTTTCAGGAAGCTTCCCAATTCAATACATTTGACCCCAAAGGCTATAATTCATGGAGAAAGACCCCTATTGAGTGGGAAGCTACAGTGGAGAAATTATGGGGCACTACATTGGGAAGCCTAGGTTCTAATTCTGCCTCTCCCACTTGTATATGTGAACATAGATAAACGCAATGATTTCCAAGTACTCCTACAGTGCATTTCCTCCATAAGCTATCAAGTACAGCAGGAACATGAAAAGAAAGAAAAATCTAACCTAACATTTTTCTAAATGTTAAATATTAGATCCAGACTTTCTTTTCAAAATAAAAACATCACCTCAGCAAAATTAAAGAGTTGATCATAATATCCAACCCATGTAATTGAGTTAATGTTTTACAACTATTGATGCTATTATTTTTAGTATTACTCAGCTTCTGTTCCCTAGTAGTTCCCAGCATTAAGTAGTAGTAAGGTACTTATTTCTTTTAGGCTCGGTATAAAAGAAGAAAGTTGAGAGGTAGATAGTATGTCTGTAAAGACTCTTAAAACAGAAGTCAAGCCGGGCATGGTGGCTCACGCCTGTAATCCCAGCACTCGGGAGGCTGAGACAGGCGTATCCTTGTGAGTTCGAGACCGGCCTGGGCTACAAAGTGAGCTCAAGGCCAGTCTGAACGGCATAGTGAGACCCTGTCTCAAAAACACCAGGGCTGGGGATCTAGCTCAGCGGTCTAAGTGCTTGCCTGGCCAGCGCAAGGTCGTGAGTTCAATCCCCGGTGCTGCAAAAAAAAAAAAAAAAAAACAGAAGTCAAGAACCCTGGGATAGCATACTACATCTGCCGTTAATCAACTGTGTATAACTGGGTCAAGTCCCTTGACCTCGCTGAGCCTTAGGTTGCCCTCATGTGACATGAACAGCTTGGACTATTTGACACTTAAGTAGATTTTTACCCTAACATTCTGGAATTCACAGTGTGGCCT
This sequence comes from Cuniculus paca, assembly GCA_004365215.1. NCBI lineage: Eukaryota > Metazoa > Chordata > Mammalia > Rodentia > Cuniculidae > Cuniculus > Cuniculus paca. The sequence continues at coordinate 15,848 of RJWT010015818.1, read as the reverse complement.
ACTATGAGAACCTGTCACCTTACTCACATTTTTCTCAACAGCAATGTAACAAAATGTGTATGAAATTTCAAACTGCTGAAAAAATTGATCCAGAAAAGAATAGCTCTGTTTGCCAGAAAACATGTCCCATTTTTTGCTAACATGCACATTTCACAAAGCCAATTTGCTAAAATATTATTTTAATGAGAAAATATACCCATTCAGGTTTCCTAAGTACAATAAAGAAAATGTCAAAATAGTTGACTTACCTCTTCCATCTGTAGACAAAATCAAACTATACCTCTTATCTGAGAACACACCTCATCCTCCTGGAGTCCCAAAGGGTGGGTTTCTCTGTTGATTTAGAGAGTCAATAATTCAGTAAAGTCCCAAGTAAATGGCAAAACATAAGCTCAGATTGGGTTTTTGTATTCGTATTTTATAAACATTTAAGGATTTATTTATGACCCTTGACCTTTTGCCATTCTTAAAGTGAAGATCTTATATCCTAGAAGCTTGGGTAGAAATAAATTCAGAATCATCTCATCCAACTTATTTCTCTAAGCAGTGGATCCTACTCTGAACAACACCTCTGCAATATAATCTACTAGTTAAGTAGATTCCAAAGCTAGAGAACCTTAATTCACATTCTGGCTCTGCCCTTAATAGCTTTGAGACCTTAAGCAAGTTACTTATTCTGCTCCATGATTCAATTTTCTCAATTGTAAAATAGGGATAATAATTATATCCACCTCAAATTACCTACCTCAGAGTAGTATTAGGAAAATTAAATTATCTTGTAAATATAAGGTGCTTCAAAGACAAAATAAATGCTCAATAAATGATAGCAGTCATTATCTGCAAATATGCCCCTGTTTGAATGCTTCTGGCGACATTTACCCGTCCCTTCCCTAAAGTAGTCTGTTACCATATTGGCCAAGAACATTCTGGGTAGAATGAGCTTTGGAATTAGGCCAACCTGAGTGTGAAACTTTACTCTTTGTAACAGTGGGCAAAAACCTTGGTTTCCTCATCTGTAGAATGGCAGTACTACCTGTTTCACTGGGCTATTGTGAGGACGACTTAAGGTACTATAAAGTATAGAAAGTAGTCTGTGTGGTTCCAGCTCCATGGGAGGGGATCACTAAATAACAGCTGCTGTTATGATGATGATGAAGAACAAAAAGAAAATAAAGGAGGATGAACATACAGAAAAGGAAGTACTAGCAGCCACATCAGCCGCTGCTGCTGTCTAAAGTTCTCTCTGACAGCTGAGTTCTGCTGCCCTGCAGTTTGACCTCACCAGTCCTAGCTATACCCACTGAAGCCACATGGAACATGTCCGATCTCTCTTCTCCTTGTCAGCCTAAAGATTCTCAAAGAGGGTTGGCATAGCCCTCTTCTCCAGGCAGTTCTGTTCTTCAGCTGGTTCAGCTAGGTTTTAGGCTCCTCCTTACCAGGAGGTCCCTCCCAGCATGTTCCACGCCCTTCTTGAAAGGGGCCCCTGAGCACTGCAGTGTTTCACACATGGCCACTATCTTACTGGGGAGAAGCATGGTGGCCTACATCCCCTTAGTTTCCCCTCAATCGCTTTGTCCAAGCCAAATAAAAATGGAAACAGAGACTTCCTTTATTCACTTTGAAATTCCTGTCCAAAATTTTTGACCTTCAAAGAAAAAAAAACTACTTAATGTGGAGCAACAGAGAGCGTGCCCCAGCCAAGCCATGTTCACGGTGAAGCAGCCCAGTGGCGGCACAGCGCACTGCAGCTATAGAGGGGTCTCCCCCAGTCGGGGAAAGCAGCTGGTGAAGCTTCAGCTTGGCAGTTGGAGAACAGGGTCCCTAGTCCAGGAACATCCCAGTCAGTGTGGCCGCCCCTTCTGAGCTCTTACTGCCTTGGGGCTGTGCCAGAGGCTTCACCAGCATCAACTGCCTAAGAAAGAGAAACTGTGATTCCCACTTTACAGGTAGGAGAACGGGCTCTTTGGAGGTCGGTCATACAGGTAGTAAAGGCAGACCTAGGCTTTTGATCTGGATTTGCTCCCCTCCTTAACCATCACACTGCACAGACAGACCCTTTCTAACCTTGTGGGCTAAAACATGTGGCAACCGCTTGAGCCTCCACTGGCTCAGCGCCCCCAACTTGCACAGTTACTGTATGGAATAAATAATATATTTGAAGAGCCTGGTGTTTAATAGATGACCAAGAAATTTCTGTTTTCTCCTTCCCAAATCCCAGGGCTTGCACTTAAAGCGACTGGAGAAAATCACTTAACTTTTCTCATTTCTAGTTTCTCACGTGAAAACTGGGTGCCATTGATGGGTCTCGAACCGTGCATTCTTGCCAGCCCCGGCAGGGTGCACCATAGGCCTCGATGCCCCAGCTTCTGTTTCTCCCCAGCACATTTTCCTGACTGTGCTCACAGCTCTGGCACTGTTATGGTTTTGGTTTCTCCCAGCAAACATCATATTTACAAACCACAGATAACAAAGTAGAGGATGCCGGAAGAGCTCTGGCATGTTAATTAAGAACAATAGCGGAAGCAGCTGGGCACAAAATGCCAAAGAGTCGGAAGCAGAGGCAGCAGAGCTCTGTTTTGTTGACAGAAGCCAGTGCAGTGTTGTACGTTAATTGGGGAAGTGGGTAAACATTTGCTAGCAGCTTGCCCCCCAGTGCATTGGAAGACAGACAGCAGTATGGGCCCTCCTCACTGCCTTGCCTGTCCATCTGCCCATAACCCCAGAGACACTAGCAGAGCCAGCTTTGCCCTGTGTCTGCTTAACGACCCCCCTAGGTATACCAGGTTTCTGTCTAGATAGAGAGATAGTGTTCCCCCTTCAGCGTGCCAGCCTGCCGGTGGCACCCAGCCTTGGCCCCCAGGGCCTCCCCTTCTCTCGAGCTAGAAGATGACAGCCATCTGATTAGGTGAGGCTTGGCTGAACAGAAGACAAGATTGTCCGCACAGGTGGTGTCTGCAGTCTTTCCTCCAGGCCCAGAACTCCTGAAGGCAGCAGAACAGCAACTTTGGGACTGACCGGAGCCTGCCTGGCCTTCCCTCACACACCCAGAGCTGCCCATTTGTCTGTTTGTCCATCCACCTTTACAGTTGCTCTCACTCCCAGCAGCCATTATTGACACCTCCTCTGTGCCAGATACTGTGCTAATTATGTTTTTTTTTCTTGTTTAATCCTCACATCAGCTCTGCAAAGTTGATACTTATTCCAAAGCCACAAAGCTGAGAGCCAACACAGCTGTGATGTAAACCAGTCTTTCTAATTTCCCATCCCGTGTCTTTTCCACTGACTAGTATTTCTCTGTCTTTTAAAATTCACAACCCTTTCTGGTAAACAGGAAAATTTGTTATTTCTTTCCCTCACTCAGATTCAACAGATTTTCCTGTTCCATCCCTGCTACTAGCCCAGGAAAACATAAACCTAATTTAGGGTCCCTGTAACATAATCCCATGGTGCCAAGAAGATTTTGTCTAGCTTTACTTTCAATAGTTCATATTTTTCGTTTCGAAAACAAAGTTGCATTATAATGTAGATTTATTTTTTCAAATTAAATATACACCCAGCTGAGAGCTTGTGATGTCTACGCTCACCATGGAAGATAGTCCTATTTTTGTGGGAATGATGGCATTCCCAGACTACAGTTTACCACAGGTAGTGCACAGGGGAGGAAGACTTAGTGCTTGTCCCACCGAAGGCCTAGCTGCTGCACCAGTCAGAACAGGGCCTCTCTACTATTAGAAGTTAACCTGGGCTGGGGATTTAGCTCAACTTGCCTAAATGCCTGCCTGGCAAGCGTGAGATTGTGAGTTCGATCCCTGGAAAGAAAGAAAAAAAAGTTAACCAAGCAGAGGTCCCCAGGAATGCGATTCAGCTGTGTATCTACCGTCTTTTTCCTAAGGGCACAGAAGAAGGTTGAGTCTCCAGAAGCTAGTTTTGGGCTGGGGTGTAGCTCAGTAGTAGAGTGCATAGATAGATATATAGATAGATAATAGATGATAGGAAGAGAAAGAAGAAAAAGAGCCTGTGCCTTAAGGTCAGTGCTAGTTCCTCCACTGAACCGAAGTCCCTGGCCTACTCATATAATATGGGAATAGTAACGCCTATGTTACAGAGTTATCTTGAATGTAAAATAAGATCATGTAAAATGCTCGTGCCGGGGCACCGTGGGCTCAACACGAGTGTGCCTAGACGGAATACCTTGTGGAAAAGAAAGCTTGTGCTTGTTACAGTCTTTTTAATATATGTTTCCTTTTTTTCAGATCACTCAGCTAGACCCCAATAAATCATTATTGGAAGTAAAGTTGTTCCCTCAAGAAACACTTTTCCTTGAAGCAAAAGAGTAAACACAGCTCAGCGGTGGAACCAGCCGTTCCTTGACAAGCCAGTGGCCTGCGTCAAGAGATAGGCTCCTCACCAACCCACCCACATGCTCGTCAATTCAGTGTCACACTTCTGCCTCTTGCAAGATTGCTGGAAAAAAGTAATAATAAACATAGCTACTTAAAATTTCCCATCCATGAGTATATGTTCCCAACCCTCGCACAGAGAATTACAACTCTGCACCTTTCCCGGCTCTTCCCTCTGCCCTCATCCAGTGACTAATGTACCGTTCAAGTGTGAGTGATCATCAAAAGTTTCACCTCCTCGGCACCTGTCTTTTTCCCGCAGTGTCCAGGACAGTTCTGCCTGTCCTGTGACGCCAGGATGCTATGTATTTGATATGTCTCATTGAGCTAGGGCTCATACCTCTGCCTTTTTATTTTCACAAATGGATTTCTACTTTGTCACCTAATTTTAAGAGGCAAGGGAAACATCAAATGGGACATTTTTGGCATGGAGATTAAACATTGTAGGAAAAAAGTTACCATTTTTGTTGGTACTTTCTGACTTCTTCACTAAAGTGTAAGATTTTCTTTGAGGGCTGCTCTGGATATATGCAAGATATTTATTTACTGCTGCCACCTTGGGTCTTCAGGTCCCTTCTAGGAGGCATTGGTGTTTCGTTACAGCGCGGGGACCTGCTCACACACACAGTGTGAATGTTGAGGGAGTGTGCAGAGGACACTAGTACTAAGACTTCGGTATCTGGCCTAGCTGTGGGGAGCTGCTGTTGGGTTTGCATTTGGGCAGTTGAATCTCATAGTAGATTCTAGCTTCCAAGTGACTTGCCCATCACTGTACACTGCCTCTTGCATTATCAGATTCTCAGTGTGGTTCATTGATAGCAATTGAAGAACGACCACTTACATTGCACAACAACCTCAGAATATTTGGGAAGCTGAACATGGCTGTTCTTTTATTAAGGCATGTTTTTATCTAAAAGGAACTCCCAAAGAGGATAATGAAATCAGTAGACTTTCTTGCCTTGAACCTTCCTCTGGTCATATTCTTTCACCTTTATCTCAATCTGTTTTGGAGGATAACCCTTAACAACTACAGGAGCCATATAGCTCCTCTCAGCTACACTTTGAGAGTTTGGTCTGAAAGTAATATCCAAAAAGACTTGATCTCCAGCCTTCATTGTCTTAAACTCTTACTTTGCACACCATCTGCTACTTGTGGCTCTTAGTTCTGAGAGGAGTTATGATGTTTGACTAAGTACACAGCTTCTAGAATCATCTTGCCTGGTTCAAGCCACTTCACTTGCTAACAGTGTGCCCTAGGGAAGTCACCTTCCTGTGCGTCAGCCTTTCAGCTGTAACAGCACCTCCTTGATGAGGTCTTAGGAAAAGTGAGTGAATTCAGGTACAGCAGCTGTCATCTGTCCTGCAGACTCATGTGGGGTATAATGAGAAAGGAGACTGGATGACAGCAGCAGTGAGAAGTAGCTGTTCTGAAGGAGGACACAGAAGAAAGTACAGAAACTGCAGCCAGTAGAAAGAAGTCCAGGCACAGTACTCTAGGACACTTGGGAAAGAGAAAGCTCTACTGAGTGTTTAGAATGTGCTCAGCATTTTTCTTGAGCATTACAGCCCTTTCTCCAGTGAAGTGGGTGTTCTTGATCCTTTTAAGAGGCAGCTGCTCAAAGGCAAAGCAATTGGCCCAAGGTCCACAGCTGACATGCAGAAGGGCAGTTTCAGACCTAAACCTTTATCTCCAAAGTCCCTGCTTTGTTTCTGAGAAAATATAACATGTTATCAAGTCATTTAATAATTACAGTATCATGAATTTTAAACTAAGCAGTAAAGCTGCATTTTTATATAAAACTCCACTCCCCAGTATGATTCTTTCCAAGAGTTCTTAGTGCTTCTGGTACATAGAAATGTGTCAGGAGCCAAAATTCAACCAATGACTTTTATTTTTTAAGTGTATTCAGTGATTTCAGACCTCCAAAATCTATTCCCTGCTCTTTCATCCTTTATCCCATTGCCATTTCTTCCCCTAAGGCCTTTAAGTCTCACTAGAATTATAAAACCATGCCCTAGTTGATCGCCATTTCTCCAGGCCCTTCTTTTCCACCCCATACTCCATATCCTTCCACAGTGAGCTCTCTGAACACCTGCCTATGATACTGCACTCCCCACCCAGCTGCCAGCCACCTTCGATCCTCTCAAAACTTCCCTTTGACCTCCATAAAAATGGTTTGGAGTTAAACTCCTGGCCCCTGGCCTCTGCCTCTCTCCCTCCATCTTCATCTCCAGCAGCGTCCTCCACAGAGCCTGAGTTACCTGCAGTTTCCTGAGTTTGCTGGCTTCTTGTCATCTTTGGCTACACATACTATTCCCTCTGCCCTCGTGGACTTCCATCGCCCATCCATCCTGCACTCTCAGTTTAGACTTCTTCCTCTAGGATGTTTCCTTGACTGTGCTACCCCCAAACACACACACACACACACTCCATAGATGCCTGTGCATTACTGACCTACAGCTCTCAGCTCACGTGTCCCACTCTGCACCCCAGGCTCTGAGTCCCCAAAAGGGTTTGAATCTCTTCATAACCTGGAGACCTAGCACAGTGATTACTGGGTAATAAGTACACAGTAAACTTAAATTTATTAACTGAATTTTAACAAAGAGATACTGGTAATCCAGGTACTAACAAGGAGGTCACTTCCATCTGTAACCTCCAACTCATCTGAGAACAGATCTTCACCAACTATTTCCAGAGCCAACCCAGGGTCTGGCACGTAGTACCCATGCACCCAGTGGTTACTGAAGCAGTTAATTGGAACTGTAGAAAAACCAACCAGAGTTGTTGAGGAAAGAAGGAGTAAAAGAATTAGTGTTGATTCCATAGGTATTCCCTGCAGTATTTAATAAGGGCTTTATAAGGCCTGTCCTCCTCACCATCCTCAGAATGACTCTGTGAGGTCACCACTATCATCCTTACTTTACAGTTAAGAAACCTAAGTTCAGAGAGACAAAGTCATGCCCCAGACTCACATAGCTAGGAAGAGAGGCACTTGTTTTCTCTGGATCTTCACCCTGCTCATGCATACTGCTTTTCCTCTTCAGTGAGGCCCTCTCCCTAAGTCATTTACTAGTGTAATTTTTTTATTAGTACACGTTTGCAGTACGTAATGATAGGTAGCACACTCCCCTCTTCAGCCTTTCAGTGTATTTTCTTCTTGCTCTGTCTTGGTTACTTTTTTTGTTGCTGGGACAAAAATACCTGACACCCAAAGTGAAGGAAGGAGAGGTTTATTTCCTACAGTTTTGGGGGTTTTAGTCCATACTCAGCTGGTTCCAAGGCAGAATGGTAGTGGCTGAGGGGCAGCCATTCATGGCGGCTGCAAGCAGCAAGAGTGAACCGCGCAAAAGAGGGAGAAAAAGAACCCGCCTCCTTCCACCCCTGGGCGGGTGCAGAACTCACACTGCCAATCCCAGCACTAGATAAGGAGTCATTCACTTCAGCCACTTCCATGACTACCTGAGGCTTGTGGGGGTCCACCTATATACAAACCATAACACCCTCTGAAGGATCCCTTTCATGCAGTTTATCTCTTCTGCTAAATGTCAAAAGCCCAAGTTCTTCCCTCACCCTCTGCACTTGTTTCAAACTCTCCTTAGATAACAATTTGTACTTCAAGACTCACTCAGAATTTGCACAAAGCATAAACTCCATGAGAGTAGAGTCAATCTGACTTCTTGATATATCCCTCAGCATAGGTCTGGTGCTGTGTGAGTGGCTTGCTAAGTATCTTGATATGAGAATGAACATTTCATGCCCATTGTGTGCCAGGCACTCTGAGATTTATTTCTGTTAGCCCATTTGTTCTTCAGGGCAACCTTATGAAGTAGGAGCTGTTGTTTTCTTCACTTCACTAGTGAGCAAAGGCAGGCCCAGGAGGTTAGGTAATCTGCCCAAGGTCACACAGCTAGAAAACCAGCCAGTCAGGACTCACACATAGGCCATTTGACTCCAGACTTCAGGTCAGTGCCACTAAACTGCAGGGACCTCCAGGACAAGTTAAAGGCCTCCTCTAGTTCCTGTGCTTTTCCTCATCGCATTATTGTGATTATTTGCACAGAAGTCTCCCCCACTGGCCTATGGCAGGCTCGCCCCCAAGGGGCCTAGCACAAAGTAGAGACAGTAACTGTAAGAATGAATAAACTACAGAACTACCCTACGAGGTGGGGCATGATATCACTGTGTCAGACATTCATATATCAAAGCATGTAGAGGTCAAGCATTGGTACAAAGTCTCACAGCTACTGTGTCACATACCCATGACCCATGCTTCAGCCAATCTCCAAAGCAAATATTTTCTCCATCATGTGTTTTCAGCAGACCAGTGTTAAGTGCTATGTGAGTATCCTTTGCCTTATGGAGACTGAGTTCACTTTGACTCATTCATTCATCCTTAAAACCTTTTGTTAAACACCATTCTCAGCCTCCACCCTTGATCCAGAACTCCGAGCTAGGGGTGGGATGAGGCAGTACTGGAAGAGTTCCCAGAGTTGTGGGAAGCCAGAGGTGGCCCTTAGCCTGGGAGTCAGAAACGGCCTTGTGAGAAAGGTAGGCACCATCTGAGAGCTCTGCCCAGAGTTTGCTGCATACTAAATGGGCCTGCCAAGCCTGACCATCTGAGAGCTCAGAATTAGAAAATCAAGGATCAGAATGGAGCTTGCCCACTGGGCTTGGGTCTCCAGGCCCTACAAATGTTATCTGCCTTACTTGAGCACACACTAGTACACTGGTAACATTTGCATAAGACTTTTCTGAGGAGATACCAACTAGGAGAGTCTTACCGAAACCTTTCTTTGTGTTTGGGTTCAGGGGAAGCACAGGTAAGGGGTACCAGGTGAGCAACTAGGAACTTGCTGTATTTCCAGAGGTGAGTGCCAAGGCCTCAGCTGAATACCCTGCTTAAGAATTGCAATCTTCCCAGCTGGGTCTACACCATCCTTTTCAAATTTCAGAACATTTCCGGATTCAGCAGATCTATCTTCCTTCAGTTACAAGTGGAGAGACCGAGTCCCAGAGCCGTCAAGTGACCCAAGGGCTCTGACATAACTTTAGCCTTAGCAAGCATCAGTGAGGAACTTGCTCATGTAGCTGTTACCTACATGCCTGAGTCTCTTCAAACAGAATGTTTTTTATGAGTTGTTCCATGCTATGGGAGGTCGTAGGCACAGAGGAAAGAACATGTTCTCTGGAATGAAGGAGGTATTGCACCAGCCCCTGCCTTTGAGGAACCCACAGTGTACCCCAAATACTAGAGACCCTGAGAAAATACAGGAGTGGGAATGCACTGCTCAGAGAGCTTGGGTGGGCCCTGGGCTCTGCTGCTCCTTTCTTGCTTATGGGGCAGAATTACTTTGTTTTGCTACAGACATGTCCTGGGTCAAAGAGCCTCTGGAGAAGGTGCTAGCATAGGTGAGGTGACCTAGAGAGTGACACGGCTCCCTAGGCTCAGAGTCCGCTAAGTCTGGTTCCCTGAGATTTTTCCACGAGATTTCAAATCAGGACCTACCTTGGAAGGTGGCTCATGTTTTAGCTCCCAGCTCCCCAGTCTTCCTTCTGGAGGTAGAAAGGTGCTGAAAAGAAAACTTTCCCTCTTAATAGCGAAGAGGCATTTACTCCTTTAGTCAGTGCCTAACAATAATACCCAGCAGTTACCATGGTCACTGTGAGGCTAGACCCTGAGAAGGACTAGCTGCCCACTGAGTGCTCACAGTGACTCCACGAAAGTGTTATTTCTCCACCCCTCTGAGGAGAGGTGCCAAGCATAGGATGCCAGTTTGTAGCCCTGCTCAATCCAAGCTCTGTAACCGGAGGTGAGGTGCTAGGGATACTTGAAGGGGTGCCAGACACCTGTCCCCCAGTGAGATTACAAGGAGCCCCCAAAGAGGCTCTCCATAGCACAGGAAGTGGCCCCTTCCTGGAGCTTGTGCCCTGCTCCAGCAGGCTAGTTCTAGGAGCCGGATGGGGAAAGTGACCTCAATTCCATTTCCTAGTCTCCACCAACTTCTCTGGCATAGATGCAAAGAACACTTGTTACCCTAGTCCACACTACTGTATGGCTCCGGAAAGCCACTTCCCCTCTGTGCCTCAGTTTCCTCTAACATCAACTGAGATGAAGACGGCTGTTACACAGGTTATGAGCCTGCAGAGTACAGAGGCACTGGAGGGCTCCAGGTATTGAGTGGACCTACTGAGCCATTCACAAGACAGCACAGGGTATTTCAGAGCCTGGGTTATAAATGATGAGTGGAGGTTTTCCAGGTAGCTCACTGGCCTGGTACTGGGAATCTGGAGGAGGCGGATGTCTATGCATTGCCCCACTGCAAGGCTGGAGTCTGAACCACCCATGGTATCTCCCACCCTGACCTGGATCCCAGGAAAGAGTTGACATGATAGGTCTGACTAGTATCAGGTGCCAAATTAGCCAAGAATGGGCCAGGTGAACCCTGAGCCTGTCAGGGAGCCAGGAACTCACCTGGTCCACACACAGCCCAGGAGACTGCAGACTGGCAGGAAATGGGAAAGAGGTGTGCAAGAGAAACTAGAGAACTCTCTGCATGAGGGAAAAATGAAGACAGACTGTGTAAACAGAGGGAGAGTATGGGTGGCCTGCAGGGGTCAATTTCTACACCTACTTCACTTATCTTCAGTTTGGTCTTTGAGCTGGGGGTTAGGAATGAGAGTATGTGGCTGCCAGTAGGAACACTGCTGAGGAGGAACTCAAATCCAGTCTGATCCAGCCCAGGAGCCAGCTCTAATCCCCATCCTCCACCCTCTCCTTCCTCCGACACATGGCTGCCTAGCTAGTGCTGTCCTCCAGGTAGTCCGACTCAGGTGATTGCAGACTGGCCCAGAGATGGCTGGCCATGTGCTCAGGTCGCACACATCGGAGCAAAGGCTCTGAATCTGAGAGATGTATTAGCTGATTTCTGGAGTTGCTGTTTCCCGAGGCCTTCTTTCTTGGGCATTGCATTCAGGAGAAAGGTGGCCCCAAGACCACCCTGTAAGCACACAGCATTGCTAAAACCTCACAAGGACTTGCAAATTGTCTGAGTCTTTCTGTTTCCTCTGAATTTCCTTCCTTCTTTTGCCTGGTCAGTTCTGTAAGAACTGATTTGAAAATTTTAAGCAGAAGAGAAATCAGAAAGAAGACTAGTTCCAAGATAAACAGAGTATAATCAGTAACTTTCTCATGCTCCTGTCATAACCAGTTAAAAGTTATAGTGGGTGAAAAGATTCCATTCTCAGTAGCTACATATACTGAGGATATACAGTGTAGACATAGAACTATAAGAAGCAAACAGGAACACTTACCAAGAGACATAGTTATGAAAAAAGACACTGACTTAGATGAAAACACCCCATACTGTGAAGAGGCATACTAACCCTCAAATTACTAAAACCTAAAGGTAGTTAAATTTCCAAATTTACTTTTTCTGTTTTGAAATTAGCTTTCAGTTAATAAAATGTGAGCCGGACATGGTAACCCACTCCTGTAATGCTAGCACTCAGGAGGCTGAGGCAGGAGGATCCTTGCAAGTTTGAGACCAACCTGGGCCACAAAGTGAGCCCAAGGCTAGCCTGAACTGCATAGTGAGACTTTCATAAAGACAAAAATATAATATAAAATAAAATTAATAAAATGTTTAATCAGAAGACTGTATTTTGAAAGTAGCCTTTAGAATTTTTAACAAGAAGAACTGGGGTCAGAAACATGACTTCTTTCCCAAACATTATGGAACTACAGTAATTAAAATGATGAGGCTCAGGCAAGAGTGAATAGCTGCCTAGAAGAGAAAGTGCTAGCTAAAACTGACCAAGGCCATCTGAAATTTTAGCATATAGTATATGGTCGGTGGAGGAAATGACAGAATCATTACATGGTACTGTGATAACTAATCATTTTGGGGAAAATTAAGTTATAAGCATCGTACCTCCCATCAAAATTAATTTCAAATGAGCTGAAAGTATAAAGGTAAATAATGGAACAGAGCAAATGTAAAAATAGGTGCGGCCAAGTGTTGCACACACCTGTAATCCCAGCACTTGGGAGACTGAGGCAGGAGAATCACCTCAAGTTTGAGGCCAGCTTGGGCTACATGGTGAGTTCAAGGCCAGCCTGAATTACAGAGTAAGACCGCGTCTCCAAAAAACCCAAAATAAATAAACGAATAAAGTAAAATAACAATAAGTAGAGTTGGGAGTGGTGGCCAAGGGCTCTTATCCCTGCTACCCAGGAGGCCGAGGTCAGAGAATCAAAAAAACCCTACAAGTTTGCAGCCTGCCTAGACAATTTAGCACGACCCTCAAAACAAAAGGGTTGGGGATGTGTTTCTGATGGCATGCCTAGCATGCAGAAAGGCCTGGGTTCAATCCTCAGACTACCCAGGAAAAAGAAGTGAATATACAGTATTTATATTATGGTTCTATAACTATAATCTATAAGGAAAAAATAACAAGTGTGACTACCTAAAAATTTTTTAACTCAGCATAACTATGCTAAAGGGAGGTTAAAAACAAAAATTTGGAGAAGTGCAACAAATGTGGTAGTGATAGCTATTAAAATTAAGAAAAGGAGGAATGCTGTGATTAAAAAATAAAAGGTATAAACGAATTGTTAAATAAAAACACAAGTGACCAACACATGTAGAGAAAAACTAAGGAATAACTAAGGAAGAGCAAATGACAATGACAATACGATACGATACTACTTGTTTGAATTAGCAGAGATTTAAAACAGCAAAGATGCACTTTTGTTAAGTGTTTTCCTTGACACACACTTTCCCAAAGGCTTTTTAACAAGTAACTATCAAAAGCCTTAAAAAAAAATTCTCTGATCAATGTTATTTCTAGAAATGTATCCTAAGGAAATACTTGGACAAATTCACAAAGGATTTCATGATAACAAATGTTATGGGAGCAAAAATTGTAAACAAATTCACTATCTATTAATAAAGAACTGGCCAAATTAAAATACATCCATACGGTGAAATATTAATCCTTTAAAAATTGTCGAATAATATGAAAATATGTAAACATATTGATTAATATGAAAAAGTTTATCATACTTGCAAACAAAAAAGTAACAAAAGTACTTTTGTGAAAAAATGTTTACGGATATATACACCAAAAATATTTTGCTAAATTGTCTAAAATGTTTTATGTTTGACTATCAGAACAATGTTTCTGTTTGGGAAACGTCTCACAGCAGGGGTCTTTTTCTTTGGGAAGCCCCCTCCTTCACCCTATTCCCAAGATTAGAGACTCCCACTGCAGCTGTCAGTGGTAGGCGACTGTGTCCCCAGTCGGCGAACAGCTCTATAAGGGGCCCTCACAGGTGATGCATTTCGGGTCTCGGCACCTGGCAAGTACTAGGTGCCCAACGAGTCCTGTTACGTGAATGAATGAATGAACGAATCACCCGTTCTCTGGAGTTTGCCAATGATCGAAATGGAAGCCTCTAGATTCGAGCCTCTACCCAGAATGGAAGATGAGAAGACAGGCCTGAGAGTGAACGTTAGTATGTGATTCTGCCTTTCTCAAGGCGCCGCAGCACCGCGGCCCCAAGGCAAGTTACCTCGCCAAGCTGAACCTTGACCTCTTGGTGTCTGGAACGTGGAAGTCGTACCTTCCCCAGGGACTGTGTACCAAGCAAGACAGCACACACCAAGGGTCCAGCAGAGTTTCAACGCACAGTAGGCACTCAAAATACAAGCACACAGACGGTGAGCCCCACTTGGTGCGCGCTTGTCCCAGGCTCACATGCACCCAACCCGGAGTCGGTGAGACGGGAAGCCGAACATGCTCGCCAGCGGCCTCCCGGGCGCGTTCCCTGCAGACACCACGCCTTGGTCCAAGGAGAGTTGCGGGGCTCGGCGCTGGGGGCTCCTGCCGCGCTCCCAACGCCAATGCCTCGGCTTCCGGGTTTTCCTTAGACCCCCGAGCGCTCATTAGCTGGGGGTCACGGGTCTGCGAGGAAGCTGAGCACCGGAGGGTCCGGGCTGTAGATAGAGGGCCTCAGGCCAGGGTTGGGTCTTTGACCCCCAGGAGTCCACGCCTGGAACGGTTCTGATCCTTGCGTACTCCTGGGTTCGAATTTTGCTCTGTTCTATACTGTTTGTGAGATGTGGACAAGTCACTGAACCTCTCCGAATCGAGTTTGTCGCCTAACACGTGGAATAATAGGACCCGCCGGGTACAGGGTGGTGCGACTTCCGCACGTCCCTGTGGGGACGCGCCAGGCAGGAAGACCGCGACGAAAGCCCAGACTCAGCCGCCGTGGGAGGAATTTTTCTTAGCTCCGAAACTGTGCCTGATCCCTGGGCCAGCTTAGGTTTGATCCATGGCTTTAACCACGGGAAGGGATCATTTTAGCTTGGGCAGGGGCAGCTACCCAGGCTTCTCCCTGTCCACCTGGGGTGCGCGCGGCTGAGGGTCTTAACCCGAGGGGCCCCTGAGTCGATCTGGAGAAACATGCTGTGTGCGTTTGTGTACAAGTGTGTGCCGACGCACGAACGGGAGCGTCTGCGGTTGCTCAGAGAAGAACAGAGCCAGGCGGCCTACGGGACCCCTGCTCCCAGAGGCGCCTTGCCGTCTTCCCTGCGCCCCTTTCCCGGGTGAAGTTTCAGCCAAACTAACGGAATCCAGCGCGGCTGGGGAAGAGGTGGAGGCGGGAGGGGCGATTCCGTCCCGGAGCCACCGGTTTGGGGATAATTACTTTTAATGTCAGAAAGATTTAGTTTAATATCATCTCTATTAGGCTGCCGGGAGGGTAATTAAACGGGACGCGTCGCAGCCGGCAAACAGATGGCGTCTGCTTGCTCCGAGGCCGCGGGCAAACAGCGCAAAAGTCAACGCCTCCCAGGTCTCCCGCCGATGCCCCCAGCCCTGCTCGAGTCAGCGCTGGCGGCCCCGACGTCGGGGCTCCCACCCCGGCCCCGCCCCTCGGACCTGGACCGGGCGCTGGCTGGGCGTGGGCGTGGGCTTGGGGAAGGGTGCGGGGCATTTTCTTGGCTGGGTGCTCTCGCCCCGGGCCCCAGCCCTGGGCACGGCAGAAGCATCAGCGGGGATGCTGAGCTGAGGACGCGTGTGAGCCCTGCACGTGCGTGAGGACAGGTCCTTTGCTCTGGGCGGCCTCGTCTGTCCCGAAGATCTCTGGCTTTCTCTGCCGCAGGCCCCGCCGCAGGGCAATGGAAGGCCCGCTCCGCTGGGTGTGCCCTGCCTGGCTGCGCAGTCCCCTGAGGCGGGAGTCTGAGGGTCCCTCACCAAGAGGAGGCCCTAGCAGGAGGACGGAGGACGCGCTGATGAGAATTTGAGAGGTCAACCGTTCTGAATGGGCCCTCGGGCGGCAGGGCAGTGTCAGGGGCGAGCGCGACCCCAGATGCGCTCACCGCACGCTTGTGTCCAAACCGCTGCAGTAAACTCGTGCACACCAACATCTGGGTGTG
>RJWT010015817.1:0-20206 GCA_004365215.1 Cuniculus paca | reverse complement strand
AAGCACAGAAAATTTGTCTTCATTTTTCCTATGTTCTGAGACCACAGGAGAGTGAGATTAGAGTTGGTAGACTGATTAATCTGGTAGAGTAAGCTTCAAGGCAGCCCAGTATTTAGGCTGTGGCACAGATATTGCTAGCCACTTTAGCCAGATCTACAGTGAGAATCAGGAACAAAATGCAGTGCCAGGAGATACAAAGTTTCCAGTTTGGGCAGAAAGGAAAAACCATGAAAGCTGGAGTGTAGAAGATCGTGGTAGCTCAGAAGATCAGCAGAAAAAAGAAGTCAATCACTTGGCATCAGGACAATAAGAAAGGACAGTTGAAGGTCTCTCAGAAATTGGCCAGACCCTAACTTTGCAGGCTCAGGAGTGCAAAACTAAAAAACTTTCATTTGTGAAGAGAGTCCTTATGATGCCTCCTCAAGATTTTAGCTGCATGGATTCAGTTCACTGTGTTTGGACATCCAGGCACTCAACAGCCATCACAGTCATACTTCAGAGACAACAGGGTACTGCTTGTGCTTGTAGCTGCCTTGGAATCATCCATGCGGTGCTGGTTTTTCAGACATACAAAATGCAAGGGATGTGGGGACAGGGAGGTTTCCATTCAATTTTCAAAGGAAGACCTGGGAGACCAGGCATTTTGCCAATGAGATGACAGTAACAAACTTGTGAGAGTAAAACTAAAGATGCAGTGTAGACTCCAGGAATTTGGAAATACCAGAAATATAGATCATTAAGTGAGAAAACCTGGATGCCAGGTGAGTGGTGCCAGCACAACACAGATGCCATGGGGACTGAGATTAGCAAAGCCATAGTGGCAATGCTGTCCAAGTCCTTTGAAGTTTGCATCTTGCTGCAACCTGCACTGGGTGCTGGACACATAGCCACAGATTTTAATGTTTTCCCTGTTTGGATTTTGTCTTGCTTTGGTCTGATTCTTTTCTATCCCCCAATTCCTCTTTTGTGGAATGTGAATGCTTACCCTGTGCCATTGTATGTTAGAGGTAATTAACTTACTCTTTAATTTTACAGGGGTATAGGCTAAGAGTTTAATCTTATATCTCAAAGAAGACTTTCGACTTGAATATTTTCACAATGCTGGAACTGTTAAGACTTTGGTGACTTTTTGAGGTGTGATAAATACATTTTGCACAATGAAAAGGACATGAGAGATTTGGGGGTGCCCCTAAAGTCTCATATATTTGAAGGGTAACTGGATCATGGGAATGTAGTAGTCATCATGGAGGGATTAATTCATTAACAAGTTCATTAGCTGAACATGCTCATTGTAAGTGGGGCCTTATTGGAGGTGTGTCAACAGGGGTATGAACTTGAAGGGTGTATTTTTGCTCTTAGATGCTCCTCTTAGTCTCCATTGCCTGGCTGACATGAACACAGTGTATGTGACTTTCCTCCACCATGTACTTTAACCCTGAAGATTTTGCCTCGAAGTTCCCCTAACACGCACTGAGCTTATTGCCATTGTGAACCAAAATAAATCTCTCCACATTTAATTTGTAGGTGTTTAGTTTTATGTATCAGTCAGAGGAAAGATGACTAATATACAGAGTTAAGATCATGAAAAATAATTAGCAAGTACATAAATGTTACTACCTTCTAAATTTCATGATTCCATAATTATCTAAATTAAGGTGAACCCCATGTTATATTTAATCAATTTTGTTTATCTAGATATTTGATTCTGGATGAAAATGCAAAAAGTGTGCATGACAATATTAGAACTACAGACAATAAAATAAGAATTATGAAAAAGCACTTCAAAAACCTAATTAAAATCTTAATGCAATGAAAGCTTGAAAATTATATTGTAGTCAATAATCTAATTTTTCCTTTCTGATATA
The DNA here is from genome assembly GCA_004365215.1 of Cuniculus paca. NCBI lineage: Eukaryota > Metazoa > Chordata > Mammalia > Rodentia > Cuniculidae > Cuniculus > Cuniculus paca. The sequence goes on along the minus strand of RJWT010015817.1, from coordinate 18,341 downwards.
CACTGGGTGTTTCTGTATACTTTCATTCTCTACTTGATATTGTGGTATATTTTATGCCACTTTGAAAGTGATTATTTTTATAGAATTGGATGATGTGATGGCTAACCACGAGAAAACACTGAAAGGATGAAAGCAATAAAGTATGTTGTTTTTTTCCAAACAGAAATAAAAATGACTTTACCCTTCTGCAATGTTTCACTTTCATGCTTTTTATATTGGCTTGGTCAGGAAATACATCTCATTCACATTGATCATTATAGCACATGCCATCAAGATAGACATAGCAGAGGGTTCAAAAATAAATCAGATAGACACCAATGAACTTCAAGAAGTAGTACACTCTGAGTTCCTTAGGGTCTGCAATCCACATATTTATGTCAATTTGAAGAAAAATTTTTAGACAGTAAGTTAACATTTATAGTACAATATTTGAGAAAAGAGTGTCATCACTGTGATTATTATATAAGACCTTCTACAGATACTGATCTGTATTTTTTCTTAGTACATGTTTGTAGTACATAATGATTTCAATTATCATGGGGAGCTTGTACATGGACATAATACATCTTAATTCTTTTCTCTCTTTTTTCCATCCCATACCTCTCCCACAACCCCTTAGCTCCTTCTAACTCTTGATTCCTTTCTCACTAGTAAAAGTTTTATTTTCATCATTTTTCTTCTTCGATTCTTTTACATGTTGATCTTTAAAGCAGGTGATTTTCCCACATAATACAATTAATTGTTTACACACTTTCTTCTGAGCATACGATTTTCATTTATTCTATTTTTAAATGATTTACCCTTTTGCAATTCTTTGAATGTTTTCTAGGATATAATTCTAAGCATTACTGCCAAAAGATCCTTAATGGAGTAATCATAAAAATGAATTTTTTAAGCCTTTAAGTAATCACAAAAATTGGGAAAGTGTAATATTTTTTATCAATTGCTTTCAAATGATGCTCCTCTGCAACTTCTTGGTTACTTAAAGGTTCCTGGAGATGGGCACAGGTGGAGAGAGAGGCCACCTGCTGACCCACAGATACTGCAAAATACAGGGAATTTTTCCTTTGTCAAGTTAACCAGGACAGCTTGCTAATTTCTGACTTACATTTTGAGGTTCTGTGTAACCTATTATTTTAAAAAAATATTTACTACTACAAAAATAAGTTATAAAATTCAAAGGAACGTAAAGCATTAATGGTCATAGTCTCATATCTCATAATATCCATAAAAATACAACAAAATATGAAAATTTATGTGATACTTTTTAAATATACAACATTTTCTCAATAAGTATTAGATCCCTTTATTGCCTTATTCAGAAGTAGTTAGTAGAATCTATTTGAGCCAGTATTGGTAGTCATAATCATTACTCCATAATAATTAAATGATAATGATTAATCGTGTTTAATGTGTTAATGATGTAGGTCATTATTTAATGTCATTTTTCTATTTCAATTCCTGAGTTCTTCGTATATCTACTTTCCAAAGAGATCACAGCTTTCTGCTTCCACATGGATATAATAGTTACAGGAGAGTAGCCTGGCAGAATGTTTGCCTCAACCATAGGATCCTTTGGTCTCTCTTGATTTGCCAGTCTTAATTAACTATATTTCCACTGCTTTTTGCTGTTTTACAAAATCAAATGGATATCTCTCTCCCTTGAGTGCTATTTTCTCATATCTGCCTGCATAAACCTCATATTCCTATAAATCTCCAGGAAGAGTAATCATTAACATGATCTGTAAAAATTGTATCAAAAGTGTAACACGTGAAGAAAGATTATGAATCCTAAAATATAAAAAGTAGGCCTTCTCTAATGTTTGAAATGTTCAATAATTTTAAAATAACTGGTTTTACTGGCTGACCATTACATTTTTATTTATCCGTTAGGCGTCAAACGTATCTAATACACTGTTCTTTCCGATGTGTATGATCAAGTAGCCTAGGAAAGCTTCAGTGAGCTTAGGTGTGTGCTGGCACTAGGAACTGTTTCTAGCAGCTTGCTACTAACTAGCAAGCATCTCTAACTTGCTGTGCTTCTTTGACTTAAAATGTAACCTTTCCTGTCTTCAGTTTCTTATCTGTACAATTATAGAGTTATGCTGGATGGCTTTTAACTGTGGTATATTTACCCTCTGAAATTATTTGATTCTTTGCCAGCAAAGTCTAAACAGAACTTACTTTCTCAGGGGAATTTTGATGACAGATGGCTTCTACCTTTTATCTACTCTGCAACCCCAGAGGGGTTTATACTAGCCTCTCTCCATCCTGTTAAGTATAGGTATCATAGCTTTTCATTGGTACTTACCAGAAAGGCTTTAGTCAGGGATTCTTCTGTTTTGCTTTCCAAGAATTCAGAAAATCTGAAATCCACAGACAAAAAAATGGCCCTTTTAAACTGAGTTTCGCTTTTTAGCTTTGCTGGAGACAAATAAATAAAACTCAAAGGCCAGCATAATAGCCCGGGTCCTACCCTGGCTGGATGGCAGTTTTGCCTTATCAGAAAGCACCCAGAATGAGTTTCCCGCATGATTGCTTTGCTTTTTCAATTCCCCACCTGCTTCATAGGACATGTGTAAAATATATTTTCTTCTGCTATCTCCAGTTTTAGCATTTTCCCATTTCCCATTTTTAAGCTCATAGAATTTTAAAGTAGCCAATCCTTTTCCTTAATGAATATTTTAAAATAATTTGAATATTCAAAATACGGCAAAATAGTTAAAGAAAAGTTTTTCACATAAAAACAAGAACATGTTTTGCAGACTTCACACTTGTTCCATTTTTTACTTGCTCTAGTCTAAAATGACTTTTGGGTACAGACATAAACCTAGCTACCAGCTGTCCAGATTTCTTTTCCTAAATTATCTAAATTGAATTGTTATTTGGTGTCATAAGGCTAACTTCTGATGACATTTAGTATTCTGCAGTAGTAATTTTCTAGCATTTTCTGAGGAAATTAGAAGTTAGTGCAACATTGAAAAAGTTTAGTATGCACAAAAAAGTAATTTATATACTATACAGTTCTAAGTTCAATTAAGAGGCAGCAGCAACATGGTAATTTCAACACAGAAAATGTCATAGAAAAAAATGATTGCACAGTACTAGGTATGCACGAATTGACATCATATATTTGAGATTGCTTTCCTCAAAACGGCCACTGTTAAGGTTGATACTTTGGTTGGCTTTTGGGAATTTGGATTTCAAAGGTTTCCCATCATTCCCTGATAAGAATAGCTCACGGTGCCTAAACAATTTATGCAAATGGTATACTTAATGTAGAACATCTGGTTTCCTTCTGGGAGTCTAGAATTTTGATACACAGTAGGAAGAGGGTATCTATGTGACCAGCCTTCATTAAAACTCCTGACCATCGAGGTTCTAATGAACTCCCCTGATAGGTACTACTTCACATGTGTCGTCACTATTTGGTGCAGAAGGAATTAAGTGAGTTCTGTGTGATTCAACCAAGAAAGGACTCTTGCTTCTTTGAGGCTGTTTCAATCCAACCTTTTCCTTGCTGGTTTTTCTTTGCGTTCTTCCCCTGTGATAAATAGGGGACACAAGTGTGACTGTATGCTGAGTCCTGTAAGTCTTTCTAACAAATCATGGAAATGGGATGGTCTGGTGAATCCATGTCATAGCAGTTTACTATAAATTCCTATAAAGGAAACTCTTACTTCTATTTCTATCATATAAATACAAAATAAAGTACATTTGCATTATCTCTTAGGTAGTTATAAGACCTCCGTGTATGCTCTTCTGGAAGTTCTGATTATTTTCCCACAGCATGCCCTAGAATTATTCATTTTTCAATGTTGACAACACCAGATAATGTAATGAATATATAAGTAATGTTATTTCTAAGATTGCCAGAAAAATCACTAAACTCTCTTTATTTCACTATCTACAGGAAGCTAGTATTTAGTAAATGTACAAAAACACTCAACTAATTTGGAATAAAATGACAAAAAAGTACTACTTAATTTGTAATCTGTATTGTGTTTTCTATTCACATTTTACTGAACTGAATCAATGCAATTAAATTTCAGTATTTTTTTCCTCCATTTTGTTCTCCCAGGCTACATCGAATATTTAAATTAGAAAATGTGCTATTGATTTTCTCTTTCTTTTCCATGAAAATGTTTCTGGTTTTATTAGGTTGATGAATTTATTTTTTAACAGAACTTACATATTCAACTTAAATTACTTTGTAGTACAACCTAATGTCCCATGCAATGATGTTATACCTGTATTTGTGTCAAATCCAATTATGAAGGCTTGATTTGTGTAATGTGAAAGAAATTATTTCCACTTTCTCTACCATACAAACAGATCAATTTTCTCATTTGCCTTTTCCATCAGTTCTGATTGCTTTAAGCTTATGTTTTTCATATTACTTCATTTCCTAGCCAAATTTGGTACTAATATCATGTGTGAATAGATTGAGTACATTTAGGAGATTCTATTTATGTTGACAGGTGAATTATATACATTAGTAATAGTGGAATATTGTTCATAATTTCCTTTAGCATTAATTATATATATTGCACCATGATAGACTTTATACAGTTTTTAAGAGATTTCTATTTATTACTTTTAGTTTTTTCTTTATTTCATCAGAATTTAGGGAAGGAAAAAATAAGGGAGTAAACATAAGACAGGCAACAATAGAAGATGAAAGAAGAGGGAAGTATGACTCATCTTAGAAGCAAAGTTTGCATAAAAGATTCTAAGGAGACCTCTTCAGGCTTAAGCTCTGACAAAAGGAGTTTAAGGTGGTGCATAATTTTCCCACAAATCCATTGTTCTGTAATGTGCTTGATGCACAAATAAATATGTGAGTTGAAAGTTTTCAGAATGGAGTTCGTGTGTTTACAAAGAGTGCTGTAAAGCGAATATGCTGATGTGTGTAAAGTCAAACTTCCTGGAGATAAAGGATACTGTTAAGAAGATAGGCTCAGAAAAAAGGTTTTCAGACTCTCACAGTCTTCTGTGAATGTGAGGTTTTTTCATTGTCTGAATATAGTAACCATTCACCAACTGCACATTAAAAGAGTCTTCTAATAAAATGTTCTCTATTAGGAAAGTCGATTCTGTTCCATCAGTTAGAAATTGAAGTAGTATTTACATGACGAAAAAATAAGATGCAATAGTCTGGGTGACATTTTTCTTTATATTTTGAGTGTTCAAGAAGTTGTTGCTCAGGCTGGTAAGAAAATATCTCTTATCTGCTTTCCATTTGCATAAAAAGCACTCATACAGCATCTACCTAATAATTTTTTAGTCTTTCTCTTTCTGCATATATATAATTTGTATTACCCAAACCTCAAAACCTTGATAAAACCAAGCTGTTTCTAGCTTAAAGTCCCAATGATTTCTACAATTGCTATTTTTGTTTTTTCCTTCAATAAAAATCTTGAAGTTTCCCAGTAAGTAACCAGGATCTGAGTAACCTCATAAACATTTTGCTTATACTGTTATATGTTTTAGGACCAGCGTAGCGCAGTATGTGGTAACATTTCACAGAAAAAAAAAAAAACTGTTCTATGAAAAAGCAAATGATTAAAAGAATAAAATACCAAAATTGTCCCACCTTAATGTATGCTCTATTGTTCTCAAATGAAACTGTCCCTTTTCTCTGTCTCTGTCTCGTGCGTACTGGCTAGCTCACTCTTTCTTTTTTCTTTCTTTCTTTCTTTCTTTCTTTCTTTCTTTCTCTTTTTCTTTTTCTTTCTTTTTCAGTGCCTGACTACAAGAAAGAAATCTAATTTAAGTTATACATTTTTCTGCATTCAAGTCATTGCGACTGAGTGACTGCTGGGAAACAACATCTGAACCTGACTTCATGTCTGTCCATTGTGGTTTGGGCAAGACAACTTCATTTTCTGTCTCAGTACTACAGCACATAGTCGCATGGTGATATTAGCTTGTATTGAAATTTTAGAGCAAGTAAAACGAATCAGTGTGTTTTTAAATCATGTCATTCTATTTTTTTCACTCCTTCTCTACACAGCTTACTAGAGAGTACATTACCACTTACTTCTTAGAGCTCAGTTACGTCTTTACATAAGCACTTACCTAGTCTTCATTCTCAGTGATGTATGTGTGTGCTCGGGCACTGGGAAATGGGGAGGGAAGAAAGGAATTTTATACAAAGAAAAGAAGACAGAAAAGTAGGAAGGATGTATATTTCATTAAGAGTTGATACATAAAGTACAGTGTTAAAGAAATAACCCTACACTAAAACACACATATTAAAAAATTTGCATCATTTCCCTTCTTGTTGGAAGTTGTATTGAATACAAGCAAATCAAAATGGTAAGTAGTCCTTTTGGCTCAGTTTCCTTAAGGTTATATATTAGAACATTTTCTGCAGAAAAAAACAAAGTCTACTGGGTACTTAAGGAGACATATTGAAAGTAATTTATTATGGGGCTTAACTAACAATTTTGTAGAGGCTGAGAAGTCCTATAGTGCTTTGTCTGCTAATTGGAAGTCTAGTAAGGATTTCTTGTACAAGTCTAAAGACTTAAGTACTAGGAAAACTGAGACCTGAGAAAGGAAAAATTGGATACCTGAAAAGCAAAATAAATGTAGAAACAACAAAACTTTTGAATGACACCTTTTGGTTCCTCGGATTCGGATAGAGGCAACTATGGAGATCTAATTTCATTGATGAAAGAAGAATGCATTAGCTTTTCCCAAGCAAGGGCTTGCAGACTGGGCAATAAGTACCTTGACCCTTACCATTCTTTTCGTAGTGTGGAGTTTAACGACTTTTCAGAGTTTCCCAACAGTTGAGTCATTTTTTTTTTCAAGACTCAAATCTAAGTAACATCTGTGTTCAAATTATTCTTTATTTTAACTGAAGAAAAATGCCTATTAACACAAATAAAATACTATTTTCTGTAAATCCTTGTATAAATTTAATCTTAAGGGGCTAATTATTTGCTTTTCTTCACATTTTCTGGGGCACAGATGAGTTGAGTAGCACTTCTGGCCCCAGTTTGTTTGCTTCCTTCTCTTTCCCTTTAAGGGATAAAAATTTCTTTGAAAAGTCACTTTGAAAGAAAGCACTAACTTTGCTTAGTTAATTCCTTTACTCTCTTGCATTTCTCTGAAATATGCCTATGTGGTAGACCCACACAATTCTGCTTAGAGTGGTATGCTTTATAGAAGCAGTATTCTAAAGGAAGGCTAATAATTTTATAGCTATATGCATGTCTGGATGGGAATACTCCTTTCAGGCTACAGTTCTGGCAAGCCCACTTTCTTAATTGAATGGGTCATATGACCTAGCTCTTATTACCATAAGTGCAATGGGTTGACCTCTATCTGGATGATTAACTTGCTAATCTACATAGGTTTCACAAATGTTGAGGAATTAAGGATGACAATGGTATATATTCGACTCCACAAAATGCTATCTTTCTCAGTTTGTCCTCATGTACCTCTTACATCTGTTAAAAACATAATTTCTCATTTCTAACATCTGAAGAAATTTTTATGTAAGCCAATGTGTTTTTTTTTCCATAAAAGAGTAAATTGAAATCTAATGCATAATTTTTCATGCTGTGGATGTAAGAGCTTAATAGGCGCAAAAACCATACTACATATTTTGTGTGTGCATGTAGAAACACAGGAGACTGCTGAAGTTTAAGAGATCAGTGTTAATTTAGTATTTTACATGCTTGAAATTACCAACTAAATATATTTATATTAATGACATTTTTGTGATAACTTTGCTGAAGATGTAGATTTTAAAACTTTCTTTATATAAACTACTAAGAAGCATTAGGAGAAAAAATTAAGTAAGACTTTATGAAAGACTGAGTAAAACATTTTGGATGATTATCTCAGAGAAATGTTAAAAGAATTTTAGTGTGCATGTCAGGTCACCAGCTAGTCTCAAACTAGTAATTTGGATTCGCATCATTATAGCAACTGAAGTACCTTAGCAAAGACTGGGAAGAGGACTGAAGAGCCAGAGAGAAAGAGCAATAACACTTAAAGGATGGAGTTGCTCTCATAATTCAGCTCAAGATAACTCAAACAAGCACCTTGCAAATGGCAATTTGCAGGTGACTCAGCAGGAATGAAAATGCATGAGACACAGGAGCCCCCTAGAAACTCTCTTGATGAGGCTTAAAATGAATATTCTAGAGATGTAATTCATTTCTCTCTTTGTTTCAAGAGCTGATGCTTCCATTCTAAATCAAGGATACTTTTCAAACCAATGATATTTGAAACTGTAACTGATTTTAGAGTAATAGAATTTGTGATATTTTGATTTTAAAATGCCACATAGATTTGATGTATTGACGACTGCCTTAAAAACCTCATCCTTTTAAAAAATTCCTTAGTGAAAATTTTCATGACTAACATCATGGAGTACTATTTTAAAATCCTTTCATTATGTACTAACCTGGATCTTTGAAAGAAAAACTTCATACTCAAAGAAATATTGCAAGTATAATTAATAGATTTGAAATATTTGTAAGCAGAACAGAATATGACTTGGTGTATGAGCTTCAGAATTAAACAAAAATGGATATGAGAATGAATTCTAATTGCATGACTATGAAAAATAGGATAACTGGTTACTTTTCTTTATGCTTCCTAATCTATAATGTAGGAATAATATTAGTATTAACTTCATAAGTTCATGTGAATATAAATAAAGTAATTATAATAACCTATTATTCAGAAGCATTAATAACAAAACAGTAATCCAAGTACATATTATGATTAAATTCTATCTTCACCACAACTATTTGAAACTAAATTCTCTTCCTTCACTCTTTGACTACATTTTTATGCATAGTAATTGTCTTTCCTGTTCGAAATATTCTCAAATCATGACTCAAACTCAAAATATTTTCCTAAGATGATCCAAAACTCTCTCTTCTCTTCCCAATCTCTCTCTCTGTCTCATATATATTATGTGTATAAGTGTTATTAACAAGGACATTAACAACTATGTAAACCCACTTATAGTCATCATCTGTAAGTCTGCTCTAGTCTACTGTTTATCTTGTTTACCTCAGTAAATTGTACCCACTGTCAAAAGAGAGTTCACATAAGTTTAGTCTAGAAGCCATTCAATCATAAAAACATGATGGTTTATCACAAATCAATCCGTTCAGCCCCTGTGAGTTTTCAAATCATGTGACATCTCAGCTATTCCTATGGTCTCATGTAGTGGATTTCCTGGGAACAAGGTTCATTCTCTCTCATCAGTACCTAATCCATCACCGATAACGCTATAAAATCGTCTTTTAAATGCTTGTGTATAATCATGTTTCTGTCTAGAATAATACCTTAAATTTCTCTTTAGATAAATAGTACATTACTTGATAATCTATACAGTATTGCTAGATCAAGGCTTTGCTGAACATATGACTTTTTGTGCTTCATTTGATATTCCTGGTGCTTCAGACATAATCTGAATCATCCATTTTCTGAGATTGTCTCCTACCGTATTGTCTGGAGACCTTTGCTCTCAGTTTGCTTCTGACTGGAATGTTCCTTCTTCCCTGTCATAGCTTAGCAAATTGACAGTGGATACACAGATTAAGAGAATAATTTATGCCTCCGCTGCCATACTCACATGACAAGTATTTCTCGGTATCTGTTGCCGTATTTGAAAATTTTGTCAATTATTCATATAATCTGATTGACAGTAAGATCCATGATGGCAGGGAGCACATTTTTTTCTCACTGCAAGACAAGGTCTGTGCATTGCTCCTGTAAGTGCTCTATAACTTGAAGCAATTAAAAGTTTAGATAAGCTAGACACAGTAATATACCTGTTTTTACTCCCAGTTGCTAGAAATTGGTTTTCAGCTGGAGAGAAAAAGACAGAGAGAGAAAAAGACAGAGAGAGACACAGAGAGAGAGAGAGAGACAGAGGAAGAAGAAGAAAGAGGAAAAGGAGGAGGAAGAAAGAGAGATATGGAGACAGACAGCAAAGAGATAAATACAGGAGTAAAGTATGTGTACAGAAGAAAATAATAACAGATGGCATCATGAAATAGCAGGGCAAGAACAGTGTTGTTTTGGAGTAAGGGTGACAAAAGGTCAAAGAAGGTTCCGACCTATTTTCCACTCTAGAGTAAGAGCAGTTTCAACATAGTAAAATTGCTTCTAATATTTGTAGTTTCATTTACAGAATCATTCTTACACATATGTGTTAATACATATCACTTCCTTTAAACTTGATCAGCCTATGGGGTAAGCATATTTACTATTTCCCTTTAATGTGTGATGTGGTAAAGAAAAAGAAATCTTGAATTTCCTGCACAAAAGGATGTATTAAAGAACAGAGATGGAAACCCAGAGGATGTGACCCCAGGGCTTTTGCACTTAAGTACAATGCACTTTGCCATAATGAGTCTTGTGAAAACAAACTGGTCTGTGAGCCCCAGCCAAGCAGTGAGGAGATGGTATGGGTGACTGTTGGAATGAGACTTCATGACACTAAGAGAATGAGGTTCAGAATGGGATTTCCAATTAAGCAAGTAGCATGAAACATCCAACTAGAAACTTGTTCTGATTTCAAGGCATTATCTTCAAAAATACATAGCGTGGTATGGGATGTGTGTGCGTGAGTGTTGAAAATCAGATTCACTAATAATCTGAAGACTCTAGGACTTAGCTGACCTTATTGTGAGTTATCTCTTAGCTGCACTTAAAATGCTTGAGTTATCACCGCTGCATTCACTAGTTTCTAGGTATGCAATAAAATTATCACAGATGGGGTGACTTAAATAAGAGATGTTTATCTCTTCACAGTTCTGAAGGATGAAACTCCAGCATCAAGCTGGTTTCTCCTGCAGTCCGTCAGTTTGGATGGTGGAGGACTAGCTACTTTCTTGCTGTGTCCTAGTCAGGTCTCTGCCCTGTGTGTGTGTTGGTGTCTACACCTCTTCTTGTAAAAATACCAGATGTTATTTGTGTAGCACTCACAAATATGAACTCATTTTACCTTACTTGTGTCCTTAAAGGTGTCAATTCCAACAATATTCTGAAATACTGTGGATTAAGACATTAACATGTTAATTTGATGGGGCCACAGTTCGATCCCTAAAACCATACTTTCCACAAACATATGGAAATATACTAAAGCTTATGGGGGTTCATTAACTCGTACTGATCAGGCTTAGTTTGTGAAAACTTATTATGTTCCATTTCTTTGTTTTTATTCCCCATTGGAAGGTAGTAGACTTTGTGTCTTGGATATTCTCTAGCCTATAATCTGATTGTGCTCCTGGCTGAAATAAGGGAGACAAACCAATATGATGATTACTGATGAGTTGGCAAATATATTGGAACGAATAAAGAATCAACATTAAACAGTCTAAACTTGAAATTTGCAGCTAATTGATTGTTCTTTTTGTGACAAGAACCTACAGGACTGAGTCTCTCACATGCTAGATTTCTTTTATTCTCAAATTAACTATCAGTTTCAAACTCTTCCTTTATCATACATACCCTCTTTGGTACAGAACACTAATTTTGTTCAAAATTAAGTAGCTACGTGCTTCTATGAAGACTGATCCCTTCATCATTCAGGAAGGAAAACATGCTTAGTGTGTATGTGAATTCTGAAAATGGCTTTTTCAGCAGGCTAATTAACTATTTACAACAGACGACTATTTCTCACATGAGACCTGAAGGGATAAGTAGAACTTCTAGAATGATATATTTAATCTTAAAATGAGGACATAAGTAAAGTCAGCTGTTTATGACTCTGAATTTAGTCAAATTGGGAAGCTAACATCCTTAGAAGCAGTCATTTTGCTCACATGAGGAAGGTAGTGGGAGAGCAAGTGTACGGGATTGAACAATGGCCCGGTACATTCATGTCCAGTTATAATCCATATGACCTTATTTGGAAACCAGATCTTTGCAGATACAATCACATTAACATGGAGTCATATTTGACAAAAGCAGGATTTCAACAGTGTGCTTTTATAAGAGAAGAGACACACAGGGAAATGCCAGGTCTCCACTGAGACAGATTGAAGTGATGCAGCTTTAAACCAAAAGATATCAAGGATTATCAGCGGTCACCTGAAGCTAGAAAGATGCAGGGTAGGGTGCTTCCCGACAAGGATGACCTTACTGATGACAGTATTCCAGGCATTTAAACTCCAAAATGGTAAAGGTATAAATTTCCAGAGTTTTTAAAACTGTCCAGTGTGTGGTACTTTTCTATGGTAGCACAAGGAACTAATACACAAGGCAGTTCCCCAGTAACAGCAGGGTGAGCAACAGAAAGAACCTGGCTCCTTGGTGATGCCAGTGAATCAGGGATAAAAGTACAATACCTTTAGTCTTTTTGTTATGAAGACATTTTTATTTCTTGTAATTTTAGCCAATTACAGATGACTTTTTAATAAGCTATTGCTAAGAATTACCAAACGGATGGCAGTATTAGATGCACTAGGTATTTTGGGAGGAATACCACTTGGAACATCTTGGGATTTCCCACGCTGGTCTAACAGGTGGGGGCTCCACTGTGGAGATTCGGGAGCTTGATGTAAATGTGACCTCCTGTGTTCTCACAGTCTGCTGAAGCTTTGCACTTATCATTTACATTCTGGTACTTATTGTCACCCCACTGTCAAACCAGACTGCTGTGGCCTGGGGAAATGCTAGTGACATTTGCTTGGTGGCCAAGCACCATACGAGCAAATTTCATTTGCTTTGTATCAGGATCCTAGCCCAAGTTTTTATTAAAGATAAAGAGATGCAAAAATACCCAAATCACATGCATGAAAACAAAATGTCTGCTTCTTCAGATAGTTCTATTTTTGTGTCTATAATTCTGCTCACCAACTGCATGCGTAACCTTTCCTTAAATTTGCAAAATAATTCAGAAGTTTTCATGCTGCCAATTGCTAATCAAACCTTCTTCATCAACATCCACGCCCTCTTCCCATTTGTCATCTTATTCATGCATTGCAAACAGTGGCTCATGCAGCTCCTTCTTCTCTGCCTCAGGAAAACAACAGGCTGTGGAACCAAGGGGAAGCTTATTAGCAGCTAAAAGCTCATTTTTAATGCTACCTAATCAGGTTGCCGACTCACTTAAATTATAAACTGTAAGAGAAAAATCCTCACTTAATGACTCAAATATTAGTGTGCCTTGTCAAACAGTGCCTTTAATATTACTTCTTCCTCTCAGAGTTCAAGTACGAACCCTTTGCCAGAATAAATTGGTAAACCTGTTTCTTTCTCAGTGCATATGGTGAAAACCTATGAGGTCTGTCTCATTTATATAAGTGTACTTGGCTGCTGTTTTATATTTATCCAAACTATGTTGTAAAGTAAGAGTAAGTATCAGCTCCAAGAATGAGGTTAAAAAAAAAACAAAGACTGGACATATTCTTGAATAACTCCTATGTGGTCTACACAATTTTGACTGGCTTCCTAAATTGATTTCATTTATTTTGCTTTATGCTATTTTCTTATATTAATCATTCATCCTGGAAGTTAATGAATAGAAATTCAGGTGCTTGAAATTTTCATATATTTTAAATACATTTTAAAGTTACACTATTTCTAAAGGCATTTTATAGTACTTAGAATATTTTTAATCATGCATGTGTTTTCATTTTTCAAGAAAATGGAAGATCTATGGCAATAATTTTTTAATTTTTCTGCAACCCATCTCTGAAAAATTGTTTGGTCACTGACTAAAAGATACTTTTCATTTCAACGTGTATTCAACACGTCTATGTCATGCAATCTGACTTACAGTTTAATATCACTGTGTGGCATCAAATCCATGACTTTACTTATCATGCAAAATGGCTTCAGAAGTCACATGTAAATATGCATGGAGCAGCTAACATTTTTAGAACTGGCTCTGACAACTACAAAGAAAGTGTTGTTCCCCCTAGAAGTAATAAATACTCTAAAGTCAATCTATAATGTTCCAGTTGATTTATTTTTTAACATATGAACTATAGAATCGATGTTAGAGAAAATTTACAACAGTCTGCAACCTGAGAATAAGAAGTAGTCTATAATTTTATTGTCTTTGATTAAGGATATTTGGGGGGAGATTTTAGCAGTCCCCAAGTTTTCACTTGTAAGTTCTTCTACTGATACTATTCATCCTTCTATAACATATAAAAAAGATTAGCAAATTCCCATTCCTTTATGATAGTCTTTTAAATCTTGGAAGAGTTAATATTTTCACTTAAAATATCTTTAGTCAAAATAAGTCTATCACCATCATCCACACTCGTCCTCTTTTTAACATTTTGTAATTATGAAGGTATTAAATTTATTATTCCAGCTTCACATGACCAACAAAAAATAAGGGAGCATTAAAATCTTCCAGATTATATGGAGTCCAACAGTAACAATTTTGAAGACAAAACCTAATTTTGAAATAAAGTTAATACTTTCTCCTTCACTTTCTCATATTTATCCATCTAAGCCTCTCAAATAAATGTTACATTTTCATCAGTGAATATGGCATTTTATTTTATGTCTCTTAAAATTTACCATATATTTGACCTTTCTCAGCTATAGACATGGTTGTACTCTAAGTTATCCTAGGGAAAGTTATTGAATGTAATTTCACTACATCAATACCAACATTCATTTAGTTATTAATATAAAATATACTCCACATCATGGTTTGATTTCGTAGTAATCTCTATTCACTATTCTACTTATTTTTTTACTTTCATGTTTTTGTGTCAGGTAACTCAAAGAAATGTATTTTTTCTCAATAACATCTGTGCTTTTCATTGGGAAACACTAAATTATGTTTAAAAAATCAAACATCCTTAAATACCCATTATTTGAACACTAATTTACCAAAATCTGGCTTTATATGGTCCACCCAGTCCCACTGGGAACAGCCTTTTGAAAGCATGCAAGGGATATTATCGGTAAAGCTAGATGACATCTTCAAGTACCCTGAGCTTTCAAAACAATCAAAGTAATTCAACTAGTCCTCCCCACACTTTTTTTTTTGGCCCAAAAGGCTTTGATAACTGCTAATTTTTAAGACAGTTTTATTCAGGTCTTGGTTTGTCTTGATTTTGTTCTTCTGTGTGTTAATCCCTGATAATCAGGCTATTTTGCCTTGCTCAGTAATATCAACAAGACTTTGTCTTTATCCCTGTGAATGTATAATTTATTCTTTGCTTTGCATATGGTTTATTTTTCTTTTGCTGATGGCTTCTCAGTCCATGTAGGAATGCCTTATGGAAATTCTGGATTCCATGGCTTGCTTCTACATATACTTCCCAGTTCTATATAAAGGACAATTAGATATCCATGGTTCCTTATTCTTTAGAGTCTTCAATTTTGCCACTATATTCTGCTTTCTCTGCCTTAAATTAGCATTTCTTTCTCTTATTTCTAATTTGGGGGATCTTTATAAATTATTTTCCTCTCTGTATTATACATGCTAACCTGGGAAGTATATGCACATGTGAATATGTAAGTCTGTGTTATCATTGTTACAAAGTCAATTTAAAAAAAAATTCTTGATTATGTCAGAGATTGATATCAGAAAAAAATCCTTCATCTGTTTCAATTAAATACTGGCATATGAAAACTCCATATGAATAATTTTGCATTATCATCCTAGTTATTACACTAGCCACTGAAATATACAAGCAGCTAAAACCGGTTTGAGCTCTGAAAGACATAATGGTTTATCATAGAAGAAATGATAGCATTCCATCTCAAAAATAATGAAAACTGGTGAGTTTTAAAGTATTTGAAAATAACATTAGCCACAGGGATTGAAAATGCCAACAGACCCTAATATTGGAGGACAGAGGACTTTTTCATGAGGACAGGGAATGTTATAGCTTGTTAATAACATGTGCAAAGGCTCATACGTTTAGTAAAACTTTGTTTGGATTGCTCCAAAGCAAAACATGGACTAACATCTTGAAGGACGTAGTTTACTGTTTGGATGGACATACTAAAAAGGAATAAGAGAAAAACCATAGTGACAAAGAATAAAGAGTAAAAGTGAATATAAGGTTTCATTTTGAGTGTCCTGTACAGGCAATTTCAATTCTGGCAGCATCTGACAGACACAAAAAGAAAGTCTCTAATAAATATCCATCTAAAAGCAAAGAGGGTAGAATATATGTTCACAACTTCTGTTCACTACTGGTGAAGATTGTCCATAGGGTTAACAAACCCACAGTCTGACATAACAGTATTGACATCTGGAGAACTTTTGAGTCATGGAAAGGAAGGCCTAGGACAGAATGAAACACGACTTTTGATGCAAGTAAGGGGCTGGATTATGAAGCACATACATGGAGTTGTGTACCACAGCAGCTGTTGAAATCAGAGATGGTCAGAGATGTGATATAAACACCAGAAACATATGATAAGTGCAACTTTACAAGACCTTCACATAATTGAGGAATACATTTTATGAATGTATGTATTTGTGAAGGATGTGGGTAGAGATAGGCAGTTTATTGATTATTGAAAGTGTTGTTATGAGTTATACGTAGATGTCCCCCTATAGTCTCATGAGTTCATAAGCTGGGCTTTTTAGAGGTGATTGAATCATGGTTATATGATACTCATCAGTGGGTTAGTCTATGAGTTTATAGCTAAATGTGATGTTGGGAGGTGAGGAGGTGGATCACTGGGTGTATGGCCTGGAAAGGTCTATCTCCCACTTTCCTCCCTCAGTCTCTCTCTCTACTCCTGTCCATCATGTCATGGGCAACCCACCTGTACTAGGGCCCTCTGCCATGCCACTGGGGCTTGGAGCCAGTCAACTATGAACTGAATCCTCTACAATCTTTGAATCAAATTTAACCTTCTATTTTTAATTCTGTGGGTGTCATGTGTTGTGTCTCAGTGATGAAAAAGTAACTAAGATAGGTGACAAATCATGAAATTTAAAGTTTTCCATTAATAATCATTTGGAGAAAAATGATAATTCATAAGTAAAAGCAATATGGTAATATTGGTGTCTGAGAACGGTTCTTATGAAAGAAACTTCAGTATTGATATGCAAAAGACGATACCAAACTAGGAAAAAAAAAAAGGTAAGTTGTAGCTAAGGACAGCAGATACAAATGATGTTACTCTGAATCAAGTAATGATATTGAGAAAGCAGATGAACAACTATGTAACAGAGATGATATGAAACTATAAGGGTAAGAACTATTCTCTGACTATACTGGTAATGTGGAGGGAAAAGAAAATTAAGTGACTTATACCTTCCAGATAAGCATTAAAAAAGTTATCTTAACTAGAGCCAAAACTAATCTTTCATATTCAGCAAGTTCTGACTCAGTTCAGGAAGCACTTGAAGCTTGAACAATGTACAACGGCCTTGGCTGGGATATGGAGTTAGAATTTTCTAAAACTAACTTCAGGTAAAACCCATGAATACACATGATATCATTCCCACAGAATATGCACAAAAAGAAGAGACTGAATAATGCCAAAGCTCTATATAGGGAACGAGTGGGAAAACAGAAACCACAAATAATATTTTAAGGAATAAATGGAAAAAGTTAAACCAGGAGAGAGTCTGTCATAAAATCTGAGAAATGGTAAATTTAAAGAGGACTATTTTAACCTGTTTTAAGAGCAGGTATTTTCAAAGCAATAGCATGATCAATGTTAATATTTTGTATATTCAAGCAATGTGAAATGTAAAGTGACATTTATATTGTGTAATTAACTTTGTAGTGATCTTGTTAAGAACAATTTTTGAACAAGGACAAGAGATAATATTCAGGTCACTAAGATTAGGGACAGAGTGAAAGAGAACGTAAAGTAACCTGAACAGTTCGGAAAGAAGTAAAATTGAGAAATAGAGGGGTGATGTAGGATTAACTTCTTTATTATTTTAAATATGGGAGAAATCTACACAAATTTATATGCTGAGGAGAAAAGATCAGCTAATCTAGAAGTATGAGGAAAAAATGGAGCAAACTCTAAAAGGTGAGATTATACTTGGAACATAATGGATTGGTTTTATAGATGAAGAAATATGTGTTTCTTTGAAGCAAGAAAGGAAAAAACAGACTTGAGAAAACAGGTAAATTTAGGTGTTTTTAATTATGAAGACATGTTAATAATATAGGCATTTACAGTAAGAACATAAGAAACAACAGGTTTGACACCATAATGACAGAGGTTATTATAGAATACTGTACACTGATAGTAGTTAATGTGTCCTTGCGCTTTTACCCTAGATCTTCAAAAACAGCACAGCTAGCTATTGGTAAACAATGATTTTGATAAAATCTAGTGATGAAACTTCTGTTGCTACCTCCCAGCACCATCATTCTATTTGTAGAATGTCTCAAACA
>RJWT010015816.1:0-20229 GCA_004365215.1 Cuniculus paca | reverse complement strand
TGTTTTGTTTTGTTTCTACTGTTTTAGTTTGTTGTCTTTTGTTTGATTTTACTTATCCCTGATGGTATAAGCCGGTATATTGCAGCTAACAAGAGGCATTGTAGTAGCCTTATCAATTGCTTTTTTACCCTGTTTACAAGTCATGTACCATGTTCATTGCTTTGTTTTGATTGACTTTACTCTGTTTTATTTTGTTTGGTTGTATTCTTTTCAAAATAAAAAAAAGTCAAAGCAATAGTTTCTTAGAGTAATAGGCAGATACAAATTTACTAATTTCAGCTATTTGTTGTTATAGAATGATTTACAAAAATAACATAATTTGTCATAAAAAGGAGTACATAAGCTAATAGTGAACTTCAGTAAGTCAATTTACCACTGATACTATTTTTGTTAGTATCAACGTTCTGTATTGCAGAACTGCTCTGTATTAAAGAGAAACCTATAACAGAAGGTGATCAATGGTGAAAATTTGGTGAGGGCATGTTAAACAATTCTAAAAGTGTAAGAATTTATGTTGTGTTGTTCAACAGTACGGTAGCTATAGATAATAAATATATACTATGCACTGCAAAAGCTCGAATAAAGGATTTGGAATATTTTCACAAAGTGCAAATCTTAATATGAAAAATTCATATTCTATGTATCAGTTAAAGTAAATGTTAAATAAAAACAACACAAAATTAATTGCAGTTGTGTAGAATGCATTGTATGTATGATGTGATGAGAAATGTGGTTTATTTATTAGGAAGTCAATTTATACTTGTCACTTTTGACTAATATTTATTTCCCTAAATTTCATCATTTCATGCTTAAATCTTACATTTTTTTACAGTGCATATTGTTCTTACATTACATTAAAAATTTTATAGTGGTCCATTGCCATTGCACAAGTCCTCTTCATATATCCTGTGAAACTAAAGGAATCATTAAAACAGATTAATAAATTCATGATCACTATTATTTTTAATATTTTAATGACTTAGTCATTGGGAAAAGGACTTCATGAAAACTTTTGCAGTTGAAAATGCAATCTGGAATATTAAAACCACTTTTGAACTTAGAAAATAGCTGTAGAAATTCTAAATATTCTCAGAATTGTAGTCTTCTGAAATTTTATGACCCTCTAGTTCCAAAAGTTTTTCAAAAGGAGAGATAGGAAAAGAGGTTCACTTCGCTCATGACAAAGGGAGAGTATCCTGCTGCTTTTATGATAAAAGGAATAAAAAAGATTTCTCTTGTCATAACTTTCCTCTTCCTTTGTGATTAAAGAATCTCTTATGATCATAGGAAAGTTTCCCCTACTCTTGTGACAATAAAACTAATGACAAGGACCCTGAAAAAATAAAAGAGAATCACTTTTCATCTGTACCCTTTTTTAGAAATAACACATAAGTGAGACATCTAAACTGGACATCATATTTCGATATATTCTAAAAGAATAGTCAATTTCAAAATCTTCTTTTCAGTAACTGGGTTGATATTGACCATCTTATGCACTGAAAAAAATAGTCAAGTTTTGATTTGATGGGCCTATTAACTTTGGTTGAGATCAATACGCTGCTAGAACCAGACAGGAGACCAAGTTTATTTCCTAAGTAAATATTATGACTCTTTTTTAGTGTGTGGCTGTTGTCTATGTTTGTGAGTGCTTGTGTATGTGCTTGGACACATTGTAGACATTGTGGATGAAACATATTTATTATTCTTAATAATGACATGACAATCATTTAAAACTGAGTTATGGTGTAGTGTGAAGGCTACTATTATCCAGAATTAAACAAACATGAAAACTGCACAAACAGTAAAGACCAACAGGGCAAAAGTGGTATAAATTAAATTAAAATATTATGCTATTAGGTTGACTGCTTTTAATTGTTGTTAACAAAACCCAAGTTAAAGTTTCTTTAAAACTATGTAGGGTACAATGGCTATATAACTGAGTGTTTAAAAGTTAGATTTGTCGTCGAGGCTCCAGTTCCACTGTAAAAGTCTCTGCTTGACTCTCACTAGTGTGACTTTGCCCTGAGTTCCTTTAGGATGGAAACATGCCGTCATCAATAATCATCAATAATAAGCTTCCTCCATCACTCCTAAGGCAAAACAAACAACTTTGGCACAAGTAAAATCATAGTTCTGAACACTGATCTTAGTAGACTTTCCTGAACCAATCAGCGTTGCCTTTTAGTATCAGGAGAATAAGTGTTTTTTAGCTCCCTTAAATGGGTAGATACAATAATCACTACAATGGCCGGGCCTGGTTGCGTACACCTGTAATCTCAGCACTCACTCGGAAGGCTGAGGCTGGAGGATCGTTGAGAGTTCAAGACCAGCTTGGGCTACAAAGTGAGTTCAAGGCCAGCCTGAACGGCATAGTGAGACCTTCAAAAAGACAAGGGCCGGGGATCTAGTTCAGTGGCCTAAGCGCCTGCCTGACAAGCGCGAGGTCATAAATTCAATCCCAGGTGCTGCAAAAAAAAAAAAAAAAATCCCTATAATGATGCTTAAGTAGTGCGGCAAATAGTATCATTGTTAGAAAAGGATGAAACATCTACTTTGGCTAAATTACATTAAAAAGAAAGTGTATGCTAAATAAGAACTGATCTTGTTTTCCTAGCATTTCCAAAAGCCAAGCAAAAGGGTGTAAGTTCACAACCTTTTATTTTTGGATCCATAAATAGATATTACTATTTTAATATATAAACTAGAGCTATACTGTATTTGCACATGTATTTCTAAATTTATGTTGATTTTGATTATTATAATTTGTGCTTCATAATTATTCAAGGCAATTAAATCATTATTTGATGTTTAAAAATTCGTAAGTCCATCCTTCTTTATGACTGAGTCTTACTCCATTGTTTAAAAAAAAACCCCACATCTTCTTTATCCATTCATTGGTTGATGGTGAGTTGGGCTGTTTCCAAGATTTAGCTATTCCAAACTGTGCTGCTATAAACATGTGTGTGCATATATCACGGTGGTATGATGCTTTTTAATTCTTTTGAAAAGAGATCAAGAAGGGAAATAGGAGGGGAAAAGACTTGAAGGTAGGGGAGATGAATAAGAAAAGAGAAGAATCAAGATACAACTCTTACAGGAACACATTCTCTATGACTAATATGTTCATTAGGTGTATCTAAAATGTACCAATAAGCTTAATTAATTAAAAATACATAATAAAATGTCTATTTAGTTAACACTAAAATTCAAAATGTCTTTCTCATTATTCTACTTCTCACAAATCAGAAAAATCATGATGTACACACCTTAATATACATAAAAGATATGTGCCCATATATAATATGTGTACATGTATTATATATATATACTATACATGCATGCATATGTACATACATGTAACACCTACATGTAGTCATGCATATTTATGACAAGAAAAACTCTGATCAATCCACTCAGTTTTCAGTTATTTTAGTGAGTGACAGTCTAGTTTGTAAAGAAAAAATAGAAGCAAAAATGAATTTTAGAAATACTGTTTTAAAACTAAGACCTCTATCACTGTTTGTTATGCAGCTCTGGTTCTCTAGACTGTAAATCAGGGAATATAATATTAAGGACAGCGTTGGAGCCCTCTGATTTGAAGCATATAAAGTCTTAACTGCCACAGATAATGTCAACCCAAATTATTATTTCCATTTCAACACAGATTATAGAACAGGAAGACATAAATGGAAATTAAAAAAATAAATTCAGCACATATTTCAGAAAGTACCTTTTCATGTGGAGAATAATAAATGCTTAGAAAAGCCTTCAGGCGATGTTGTTGAGGCAAAAGGCAGGAATGTCATTCAAGAAACAATTAGATGCTATCCTTGGGGAAATGAAGTACTAAAAAGATATGCCTTGATAGACCAAATGACCTTTATTCTCTCTCCAAAATCTCTTAAGTTCTTATAATTCTAATCGAGAAATATTTCAGCAATTTGGCCTCCAGCAATGTCAATTCTTACCTGAATTATTCACCTCACCAGCTCTCTGTTGAGGAACAACCTTTCTCCTAGTGCTACAAAGATTGCATATTGACCAAAATATAATTCCCAGTGCTGTTGTCCATAAGCATTTTGTGCCCAAGGATGCCTTAGGTCTGATACTAAAAAGTGCTTTATTGTAGAAGAAGTATCATTCTTAAAATCAATACAGAAAAAGTATCATATTTAAAATCAATATGACTGAAATAGGGTTCAATCTGGAGAGGAGACTACTAACATTACGAATTTTACAGAGCATGATGATTATTTAAAATATTTTGTTGGCTAAAGATATTTAAAATGTAATACATTCTAGGAGAATATAGCTCATGTTAATCTCTTTGTTTTAAAATTATATTTGGATATGTTAATGGACTATCTTGAGCTATTGATTTCATTTCAACAAAACATTTTAGAAATGAAAATAAGAATATAAGGTGGGATCTAAAAAGACGTTGGTTACTTTGCAGTTTGTTTAAAAGAAATATATTTAATAATATCACAATTTAGGAAGGTAGTAACTGATACTGAAAAATGTAAACATTTTACTTGGCACAGTTGAGTAAATTGGAGAAATCAGTTATCTATAATTTCTGAATTTAGATAGGTTTAAGTGAATACAGAATTCTTAAGGAACTAGGGGTACTGTGAGAATTACAGTGCTATAGGCCCCATGCTATGTTCTTAAAGTAATATTCAGTGAAAGTAAGAGCATGTTTCTTTCTGTAATCTAGATGGACTCCCAGAGTTCGCTCTGTGTATTACAAATTGGAACTCGGTGGTGAACTGAGTTTTGAAAGTATATTTTCAAAAGCTAACAGAAGGTCACATAAAATCAAAAATTTAAAGCAAAAGAAACTAGAGACTTGAAACTGCCAGGTATAATTAAGAGTTTTTGAAACCAATAAAAATTATAAAAATTGCTGCATAACATGGGAATTTATGCTAATTATATGTAAAAATATATTTTCAATTCATCATAAATTTGTATACTGTATAGAGTCTGGTAATAGCATATAAGTGATACTTTTATATACTACAGTAACAAGGCATTACATTAACAAAGTAAATGGTAAAATTTGCAAAGTAATCTATGCTGAGGAGATAACAGGTGAAAATATATTACACAATATGATCCTTAGACTAAATCACAAAATATTTTAAATCACTTTATCATAGTTAAGAATTTAATCTTTATCTTGAGTTCATAGAAGCCTTATCTTCTATATAGAAAATATTATAAACAATGTTTGAATGTAAAGAATAATAATCTGATATAAATTAAAATCAACAAAAACACTAAATCTAGTCATCAAAACATGATAAACAAATGAAAATTTTTGTAACAAAAAAAGCAAACATAAAAATCACTCTGTTTATGAAAACGTAACAACTACCATTGCATTTTAATTTTTTCTGAGATTTAGGAAATCTCATATATTTCTGAGTGCTTATAAATACAAATTAACCTAATAGTTTATAAAGTTGAGTATCCACAAATATGAGTATTAAAAATGATGTTTGATTCTTTTTACATATTATCCTTCTGATATGATTGAAGAGAGCTGGAAATTATACACAGGACTTTTCTGTGAGCAATGTATATTATCACTCTGGTTAATCAATCTACTCTTTAATAACCTACAATCATAATGCAATAAAACTAATTTTGTTTCGCTTTAGTGTAAATGTTAATATTAACACTCACTTAAACTAACACCTTTTGCTTGGCACAGAATATGTTGCGTTGTCACAAGTTTACCTGATATGTTTTAGCCCACCCAATAATGAATGTTCCTTTTGATTTTTGTTCTTTCTTAATTTCCTAACTCTGTTTTCCTAACGTCTCTATTTAGATAATAGAGTTCTTCTAAAAGTACATCAATTCTTATAATATGTAAAAACAATATATATATATATATATATATATATATATATATGAAAGGGAGTTTATTACTTTCATATTGATTTTGCCTTCTACAGACTGACTTGATGAAGACAAAAAAAGCAGAAATATTCTTTTTTTAATAGCGCATAAGTGTGTTTTTAATTCAAACTATAGAGAAAGTAGAAGTCACTGTCTTAATTGTCTTTTAGTGAGGATGAATATCTTTTGATATTCTTAGTGACTTTTTATTTCTGCGAATTGTGTGTTCATAAACAAGGGCAATCAACATAAACACTGAATGTTTACATCTTAAAAATTATCACAATAAAAGACACATTGACAGTAATTTCCCACACAGCATTCCCTATCACTTCAATCATACTTCAATCATTGTTTTTGTCTCTCTCTCTGAAGCGGTTCTGGAGTCAGGCGTGGTGCACCCTAATGTAATAGCAGCGCTTGAAAGGCTGCAGCAGGTGAATTGCTTCAAGTGCCAGGGCGGCTTGGACTTCATAGAGAGCCCAAGGACAACCTGAACGACATAGCGAGACCCTGTCTTAAACAAACAAACAAACAAACAACAAAGCAAAACAAAATAAAACGTTCTGGAAATCTTTTAGCAGTGTCTTTATCAGGTTTGATCAAAAAATACAGTGAACGCAGGCTCTACCTGGCATTCAATGGAAAGGCAAGTGTGCAAAAACAGAATCATGTTTCCTCATCAACCTCATTCACTGAGTCTGGCACTGTACAACTGGTACCTCTACCCCAAAGTGAGAATAACTATGAAAGGCAAATGCTTTAAATTGACTGGGGACACTGAGACAACCATTAGCGTGCAACTAAAGGCAATCACGAAGGAGGACTTCCAGAACTGCTTCGGAAACTGATGTGAGTAATGGGGTATGTTTGTGGCCAGGAAAATACTGACAGGGTGATAAATGTCAATGTGTTTTGTACTATAATTAGTTTTAAAAAATTGAGACATTTGCTGTATGTTTTGATCATACTGCCATTTCTTCTAAGCATCATTTTGTTATTTTTTGGGAAAAACAAAAACAAAATTTCTTAACAAATTAATTAGAGAATAATAATAGTTAATATATTGTGTATTGTTACCTTTAAAGTAGTTACTCAGAGTACAAGATATGGACATTAAATATTCTCTAATGGATATTAGCACAAATCATTTTCAATGAACTAAGAGACACTAATAGTATAACTAACTTGCATTTTTTTAAAAAAAATCTTAATAAAATAAAATATGATACAATTGTTTTATTTAAGAGATAAATATTTAAAATTTTAGAATATCAACACAGCATTATTCATTTTTGGTATATAAGAGATTACATTATATTTTAATAATTTTAAGGTTTACAGAAAAATGTAAAATACCCAGTATATTTTTCTTACCCGTTATGTCATGCAATTTGAAAAGTGAAAATTTTAGGAGAGATAAATGATTTTAGAAATGTTAAAAATACTCAGCAGTCTTAAAAAGTGAATTGTGGGTCTATTTCTGCAAAAGAATATCAAGATAAATAATATTAAAAGATTACTATTGAGAAGAATTGAGGGAGAAAAGCAGAAAATTATAAATATCTCTTTTTGACAGTATCAGAAAAAACTGCAAAACACTAAACAGTCAGATAGAAGAAAAAAGAGAGCTTAGCACTTGAGATACTTATCTTCTATAAGGTTTCTACTTAAACTGTGGTACAAAGTAGAAAGAAAACATGAAAAATATAGAACACATATAAATGGACTGTAAGAATGTTGAGAAAGTGCTTTACTTTCATAGTCCTCAGACAAATGCAAATTGAAATCACAGTGAAGATCCCTATTCATTGCTGAAAGGAATACAAATTAGGAATATGAATCATGATAAATCCTTACAGAATTTTCTAGAATTGAACTTATGCAAAGTTTTGATGTCACAACTCCACTACTTGGTTTATGCCTATCAGAAATAATACCACATTTTCTGTAAAAGAAAGGAATAGAGTTTTTGCAAGTGGAAAGGCAAATAAAAGATGGAGAAAGGCGAAGGAATGAAGGGAAAGATAATGTCAAAAGAAATAAGATATGTTATGTACATGACCAGCTTCACAGGAATAATAAAATTATTATGCCCTGAAACATGTATTAAATAAAATTTTTTAAAATATAATGCAATAATATTCACATACTCTGTTATGGCTTGTATCTAGATGTTTCCTTAAAGTCTCTTGGGGTCTTAGGTGAGACTTTAGAAAGGTAGCTGGATCTAGGATATGTGATGCTGCAATTCATTCATGATATAGATTAAGACTAGGATTAAGGTTGCCCCATCATGGGTGTGAGTGATACCTGTGCTAAAGTTTGGAAGCCTGGATAAAGTATAAAGGACAAAAAAAGGGTCACTGCTTGCCTCTTGTAGCTTGGTTCCTCCAGACTTCACTGCTCTGCTGCCTTCCTGCCTTCTGCCTGCCATGAACTGTTTCTCTTCTGGGATGCACCTGTGCCATGCCACTCTGCCTTGGAGCCAGCCCTATGGACTGAAACCTCTACAAATAATAAACTTTCCTCCCCCAACTTTGGGTGTCAGGTGTTTCGTCTTAGCAACCAGAAAAGTAACTAAGACATAATCATTACTTGCAATATTTTAAATCTAAAACATGAGTCAAAAATATCTTATCAAGAGTAGAAAACATAGATAATGTGTCAATACATTAAATAACCTTACAAAATTGAAAAACAAACAATATATCTGCATAACATGTGTGAGCCTTATTGAAGAAAAGGTTACCCACTAAAAGATCAACTGTATATTCTATTTGTAAAAAGTGTGAAGCATGTTAAACTACTCAGTGTTGTTAGATGCTAGTGTAGTATTTACCTACGATGAGGAAGGAGGGAGAACTGACTGGTAATGGTCACATTTATAAAGTGCATAAAATGAATTCTATCTGCAATCTGAGTGAATCTTGTCCTCTTTGAGACTCCAAATAACAAGTCAGTGTTTAATATGATAAAGTTGACTTCATTATTATCTTTTATGAGTTATAAATTTTTGATATCCTATATATTACACAATTGCCTAAGGTTCATAAAATTTTATCCTATATTCTTTTTATGATTTTCTAATTTTAGTACATGCATATTAATATGCTATTCATATTGAAGGATTTTGTTTGTTTTCTGTTGTGTTTGGTATGGTATCAGATGAAGCCCTAACTTTATCTTATTTATGTGTACATTTATCTATGTGTGCATGACCTAAGTAGGTTTTGTATATAAGTATCCAATTGGTCAAGCACAATTTGACAAACAGTTAACCCTGTTTCCATTGAAATTTTTAGCATTTTTATGAGTGTGTGTGTTTGTGCTAGAGTTTGTGTGAAATATTCCTTGATCATAAATATTGTTGTTTTCTGGACTTTCTACATATCTCCTTAACATATACACTTAAAAAATATTTGCTTGTTCTAATTACTTTTGTTTACATTTGAAAAGCAGTTAATTTTTTAGTTTTGTTCTTATTTTTCATTATTATGGATATTCTAATTTTCATCTTTCAAATAAATTTTAAGAGAAGATTATCCATTTACAAAATAATTCTGATAAGATTAGAAACAAGCTTTTGAGTAGCTTTTTGTAGATACTTTTTATGGAATTGTCATATTATTATTACTTTTCTATTTATTGAACATGATATAACTTTACATTTACGGTATTTAGAGTTACTTAATTTCTATTAGCAATATTTCACAGTTTTGAATGAACAAGTCCACCTTTTTTGTTACAATTGCTCTTATGTATTTTACTGTTCTTGCTGTGTGATTGGAATTGATTTCTTAATTTCACATTGTTTCTGGATAGTATAGAAGAAATCTGACTTATACTTTACATTGATCTTATATCTTGCAACATTGCAAAACTTGCTTCTAAATAGTTACTTGTAATTATTTTTAGCCTACCTAAAAAATTATGTTTCCTGTAATGCATATTTATATATTTTACTGTATGCTTGCTTTTTGTAATTTGTCTTAACTTATTACACTGTCTCAACAGTGTTGAATAAGACCATTGAGAAAAGATCTACACTCAGGACATACCATTCAAGAAACATTCAAAGTCTGCTTTTATACATAACAGTTATTGCAGATTTTTTTTTAACTTTATGTTTCTACTTTTATTAGTAATACATGTTTCCAGTACATGATGATTACATTTCCTCTAAGGAATTGGTACATGTACATAACACATTTAAATTCTTTTTCCCTTCTCTCCACTTTTTATTTTTCTAGCATCACATTCATTTATCATATAAGACCTTATAAAATTTATTTTCATTTATACAAATTGAAAACAAGACTTACAAGCCAAAGAACATATGAAACAAGTATGACAATTGTGTTAAGTCAAGGTACACTTTGAGATACATTACTTACACTGGATTACAATAAAATATCTTTTTTTTTTTGCTTTCTAACTTTTTTTCTATTATCTGTGCATTTCATACCATATATGTGTTTGAATATTCCCTTAAGAAATACCATGCAACATTTAAGAAACAGTCTGCGTGTCCATCAACAGATGAATGAATAAAGAAAATGTGACACTTATACGCAATGGTGTACTAGTCTTCCACAAGAAAGGGTAAACGAGTCACTTGTAGAGAAAAGAGATGCAAGCCCAGGGATATAGCTGAGTGGCACAGAGCCTGCCTGGCAAGCCTGAGGTTCTTAGTTTGATTCCCCATACAAAAAAAAGAACAGAGCAGACCAGAAAAGAGAAAAAAGAAAAAAAAATGGATGCATTTTGAGACCATAAAGTTAAGTGATGTACTGTCTTTTTCATGACAGATTGACAAATCAATTTGGACTCCTAATTCATTAAAATTTTTCTTTCTGTCCTCTTTCCAATAAATAGGTTTTGAATTTTGTCAAATGATATTTTCATTCATCTCTTGAAATAATTTTGTGTATTTTATTTTGTTCCTTTATATTAAAAGTCAAGTTATTTATTTTCTAAATATTAAAACAATCTTGTATTTGTTAGACTTGACCTATTGGCAGAATATCTATGTATCCTTATATCTATCTCTATCTATATATAATTTCTTTTTGCAGTGCACTTCTTAAAAAAATTTCTAATAATTACTGCTTTTATTATTAGAGGTAATAAATAGCGGTCATTTGTGATTTTAAATATTTTCTTTTAACTATTGCACTAAGTATTCCCATGTCTTTGTAAGAGAATAGAAATTATTTGGTTTTTTCTAAAAGAAAAAAAATAGAAAAAGAAAAGAAAAGAAAAAACAAAGTCATTAGTAAATGAGCTAGTTGAGTGCCTACCAATTGAATTCTGACATGATAGTATCTACCTAGAGGTATCATTACATTATGCAGTTGGAAGGTTGACTCACTGAAAGTACTTTCCTGTTTTAGAATCCAGTTGACAATCCTAGGTGTTTTGTACCTGTGCTTTTCATGGGGTTTCCACACCCCATCCTCAAGTTCAATTAAGTTGCTTGAGTACCTTAACTTTGGAAACACGTTTGCTAGATTATTTTAAAGGATATTAAAATGGAAATGGATGAACTGATTCTAAGGGTGAGGGGAAGAAAAGGAAGATAGCACGTCCATGTCATCTGAGGCACACAACTTCAAAAACTTCCAAGAGTTTGGGTGCCATGTAGCTCTCTGAATGTGTCCTTTTAGGGTTTTATGGAAACTTCACTGTAGAGACATGCTTGAAGCAAGGATGACCATGTTAAATTATAGTTGGACAAAAGCACTATGAAATAAGGCTACCAGAATGGATGTGGAAACCAGTAAGGCTTGTCTGTTCAGTTTCTCTAGCTCTCCTTCCTTCTGAATATGAGACTGTACCACTTATGTAATGGGCGTTTTATCATTACTAGCTGACAAACTGGGTCAGAGAAATTATTCATGCGCACCCTCAAGTTAGAAAGCAGGGAGAACATTTTAATTTTTATGAACGTCCCCTAGAAAGTAGTTATGAGCCAGTAAACCATAAAAAATGTACAATATCAGGGTAAACATAATGTTTCATTGAAAAATACACGTAGGAGGCACAGAAAAGCTGTTGCTGGGCACACAGGTATCCATATGCATTTGCAGGATGGAGCAAACAGAGAGACCAGCAACATGGAAATATCTGAAGCAGCAGCAAAAAGCCAGCAATTGAGTCCTGAAGAACCTCACCAACAGGAGACCAGTCCCAGTCCCCCCATAAAAAAGCCAAGATCACCTCCATACCCAGCATAATGCCTGTGGCAAAACTGGCTGTAGAACACAGCACATTTCTGGGATCTGACATGGATCAATCATAGAATTGTAAATATCAGTGGTAGTTTACTACTTATATTCTCCCTTGTCAGTCTGAATGGCTACTTTATTTATTTATTTATTTATTTATATTTTAAAGAGAATAAAGCCTAACAAAATAAAAATAGGATAAAGTCAATAAAAAAAACAGTGAAAGTGGTACAGAACTTCAAAACAGGATAATAGGAAATCAACAATGGCTACTATATTATATTTTGTTATCTTCAAAATTGTTGACCATATCAGATAGTAAAATCAAATAAAACAAAAGAGAATAAAACCAATTAAAACAGAACATTGAATAAAACAAAACAATCAGAACAAAACAAAACAGTGGGAAAAATATTGGATTTCATAAACAAGACAGAAGGAAATCCTCTATATTTGCTAATATATACTGTTATCCTCCTAATAGATGTTCAGACTACCAGCATTAGGTCTGCAAAGTCAGTCAAAAAATACAAGCATTTAGTTGTTTTTTGTACCTCAGTTGCTATCAGCCCAGCCTGTCCACTGAACCAGCAGGTGGCTTAGGCAAAGACAGTGATTCTTGATTCTTAGCCTGTGTACCAGTTGGTGCATGGAAAGGGTGAATTGAATTGTCTCTGTTCCTCTGCCTCATCTGGGCCCCACATATTTTGCACTACTAATAGAAAGGGCAAATTGGTGTCTTGTTGTACTCCTCCCAGACCAAGAAGGGGTTCTGCCTTGTCATAGGATAGGTGAAACAGCTTGTCGCTCTTTCTGAGCTCTGCATATTTTGGGTGGCTCATGAGAAGGGTGAATTTCCTTCTTGTTTTTCTCCCCCTAGACGCAGCATGGCTTTAGCCCTGGCTATACATTCGTTGTGTGATTGCATGTTGTCTTGTTGTTTTTTTTTATTTGTTTGTTTTGAAGTGTTTTGTTTTGTTTTGTTTTGTTTTTCATTTTTTGGTCTCCCATTTTGTTCTTATTTTCTTTTTTGTTCCCCTTTTTCTTTCTTCTTTTTTTCATTGTTTAGA
Source organism: Cuniculus paca (assembly GCA_004365215.1). Classification (NCBI taxonomy): domain Eukaryota; kingdom Metazoa; phylum Chordata; class Mammalia; order Rodentia; family Cuniculidae; genus Cuniculus; species Cuniculus paca. The sequence continues at coordinate 7,016 of RJWT010015816.1, read as the reverse complement.
TGTCTTATCTTTATTTTTTGTTTTCTTTTATTGATCCTTTTTCTCTTTTTCTTCAATTTCTTCTTGAATTTAAACTTTCAAGTAAATAAACACTGTCTCTTCCCTTTCTGATTACTCTTTTGCACTCTATTTCATTCTTTCTCTACTGTGTCCTCCTCTTTCCAAAAGCCCAGGTGATCATCTTTTGACCTCCAAATTATTATCTTTGACCTTAGTCATCACTTTATCATGTCCCCTACCAATGTTAACCCACCTAGACTCTCAAAAGGGTAAAACCACTCTACTAAGGGGAAAATAACTGCATAAAAGAACATGGTATGGATTTGATTTTGTTATATAATTTTAGAGTTTGCTCCTATGGTCAGAGGTACTAGGTTAATGGTTACCATAGTTTATCAGTAGTAAAACTATACTTGAAACTATTATTATTGCTAACTGAATTACTTTAACCATGGTATGATACATGTTACAATCAGTTTTTTGCTTGTATGATAGCTCTGTGATTATGTGGAGTCATAATCATCACCAGAGACCAGTACCAAAGCTTTGGGTGCTAAATCAAACAGTAACTTAGTATCCTTTCCAAATTGTGAAGGTAGGTTTTTAGGATAGGTATAAAGAAACACCTACATTTAGAAGACATTCCTGAAGAACAGACATCTAGGGAAGCCTCAATGCTAGTTGCAAGGCTATCTATCATAAGAAATTATCAAGCCTCAACTTAGAAAATAAAATAAAATTTAAAAAAGCAAGTAGAAAATGACAAGACACAGGAGCAAAAGGCAAACCCAGACCCTCAGGCCTCCTAGGACAAGCCTGGATCACAATGAGATAGAATAAATTGGAAGTCAAACTCTGAAACTTTCTGAAATAATAGCAACAGAAATGAAACCACAAGTAAAAAGGACTATAAAGAAAATAATCTCTCAATGATAAAACAAATGATGCTTAAAATCATAGATATTAGAAAAGACACAGATAAGAGAATAGACGAGCTTATAAAAATGATGGAAACAAAATATTCCCAACGTAGAAAAGAAAAGAAATCAATGAAATAGATCCAAACAAGGGCTAGAGATCTAGCTCAGTGACCTAAGTGCCTGACTGGCAAGCTCAAAGTCATGAGTTCAATCCCTGGTGCCACAGGAAAAAAAAAATAGATCCAAACAGAAAGCCAAGACATTAGAACCTACTTTTAAATTATATGCAACAGATGTAATGAAGGACAGGAGAGAATACCAGATTGTGAAGACAGAATTGCAGCTAGTGATCATGAAAAGAAAGTTATCTTAAAAATAGCAAAAGGTCATGAAAAACCAATCCAATAGCTATACAAGGAAGTAAAAATAATAATTTAAGATAGAGTTGGATCAATGAGAAAGTTAGAGACAGTGAAAATGTCATAAAAAAGTTCTTCACGGAAATAGTAGCAGAAAATTTCCCAAGCATGAGTAAAAAATTTGACATACTAATAAATGATTCATTTAGAAATCCAAGCAGCCATGACTAAAATAAACCTACACTAACACATATAATAATCAAGATTCCAGAAGTTTGCCACAGAAGTAAAATATTAAAAGCTGTTATAAAAGAGAAACAGATCACCTATAAAGAAAAGTCCATCAGAGTCATATCTGACTTCTCAGCAGAAACTCTCAACTCAGGAAAGCTTGGAGTGAAGTATTTCAAGTCCTGAAAGAAAACAACTTGATTGATGTAACCCACAAAAATATCATTCAAAATTAATGGAGAAATAAGATACTTCCATGACAAAGAACAACTGAAGAAATTAATGCCCACCAAATCAATACTATAAAGGCTACAGAAAGATATTCTAGTCAGAGATAAAAATGACCTAAATTCCAAGAACAACAGAAAGAAAATATCAAACAGTGCAAGTAGTTAACAGAGGGGAAGAGCAGAGAACAAATATGTTATAGTTTGTGTCCAGATGTTCCCCCAAAACTTCATGCAGTCATGGAGGCAAGCTTCTAGAATTTGTGATTAATTCGTGGTCTAATGCTGGGATTATAGATGTAAGTGCAACACCCGCCCTAGAGTGAGTGTGACCCACATGCCATTTAAAGGACAGAGTCTTCCCTGTGCACTCTTCTCCTATTTTTGTTGTTAATTTTTCTGTCTTCTGGCCTCCATGAATTATTGCCCTCTGCCATGTGGCACTCTGTCTTGTAGCTAGCTGAGTATGGGCTGAAATCTACACAAACTGTGAGCTAAATAAACCTTTCCTTCCTTAATTTTTGGCATCAAGTATTTTGTCCCAGCAATGAGAGAAAAATAACCAACATAGAATTAGATTTTGTCTTTAATAATTTGGTAATAGAGAAGTGGGGTCATCACTGTAACTATACCTGACCATGTGGTTCAAAAGTCTTTGGGAATGATTTGTGGGAAAAGTTTTGAAAGGTTTGGAGATTTCACCAGAAAAAGTAGCACAGGAATGCCTTTGGGTATTCTGTATGGTATATTCTGGTCAAAGCTCAGAAGACCAGAAGCTTGATAGAAATCTTGCAGTAAAGACCAGGTTTGGGAGGTTTCTGCTGGGAATGACTGCATTTAGTGCTGGGCTCCAGATGATGTATGTTATGGCTTGGCAAAAAGTTTGTTTGCATTTTGCTCATGTCTTGAGATTTTGCTTGAGATTGAGATAAAGTGGGGTGGACTAGTTAATGTGGCAGAAAATATTTCAAGGCTGTATAATGTTGGGTCAGTGGTTTGGCTAAAATTGTGGACTTTTAGCCAGATTTATGTTGAGAATCAAGAACAAAGAGCCCAGCAGGGTAATTTAAAATGTTGTAAGTTTGACCAGAAAGGAAGCACCAGTAAAACTGTGGAAGCACCAGTAAAACTATGGACTGCAAAGTCAGAGCTGAAAAGATCTTCATTGCTAAGAAGGAACAAGAGAATATAAAAAATTGCCTAAGCACATCACAAGAAGCAGTCAGTCTGCACCCTTTACAGCCTCAAAACTGCAGAAGTGAAAGCCACGGGGAACCATATTCAAGAATAGTAGCAACTGCACTATGTTCTTGAATGGTGGCAGTGACCACATCAGGTTCCAAAATGGCAGCAGCATAGAGATTTTTTTCCTTAGCATCAGGTTCATGGTTCTCAGCAATCCAGGCACTTGACTCCTACAACAAAGTCAGAAGAAAGTTTGGCTACTGCTGTAAATGACAGCAAATCTCAGGATCATTTACATGATGCTGGGTTTAGGTGCATGGAGAATGCAAGAGTCCTGAGGTAAAAAGACTTTCACCCTCATTTCAGAAGGTGTGCTCCTGAAATGGCAATGTGTGTACCTGTGAGGATGAAGCCAATAATTCAGTGGAGAACCAAAAAGTTTGGAGAAGCCAGGAATGTGGGTCTTTTGAGGAAACCTGCAAGAAGAGAGTAAATTGGGGCCATGACAGAAGCCATGGTAGCTACAACTACCTGACATGGCACCATATAAACAGGCCCAATGATAAAAATCACATGATCATATCAATAGGTGCAGAAAAATTCTGACAAAATAGAACACTCATTCATGATAAAAAAACCTACAAAAAATCAGAATAGATGGTATTTACTTCGATCTGATAAAAGCTACCTATGAGAAACCAACAGCCAACATCATATTAAATGGACAAAAAATCAAAACTTTCACACTTAGTTCAAGAAAAAAGCATATGGACGTCCATTTGTAGTCAATATAGTTCTGGAAACATTAGCCAGAGCAATTAAAAAACAGAGAAATAAAAGGAATATCATTAGGAAAGGAAAAATTAAGATTAGCATTATTTGCAGATGACTTCAAGCTCTACATTGAAGACCCCAAAAATTTCACCAAAAGATTCCTAGATTTAATAACCAAGTTCATTAGTAAAACTGGACACACAATAAACATGCAAAAATCAATAGTATCCCTGTACACAAACAACAAAGTCAGAGAAATTAGGGAAATAGCATTCACAATAGCTTCACAATAGCATTCAAAAAAAATGAAGCATGTAGGAATCAATCTAACAAAGGAAGTAAAGGATCTATAAATTGAAAATTACAGTGCACTGATAAAGGAAATTGAAGAAGATATCAGAAAATGGAAAGACATTCCTTGCTTATGGATAAGAAGAAACAAAATAATGAAAATGGCCATGCACAGAAAACTACTATACAGATTCAATGAAGTCCTGATCAAAATACCATTAGTGTAACTCAAAGAACTAGAGAAAAGGATTCCTAAAATTCATTTGGAACCAAAAGAGACCAAGAATAACAAAGTAAATTCTGGGCAACAAAATCAAGGCAGAAGGCATCACTACCCCTGACTTGAAATTATACTACAAAGTTACTGTGATAAAATCAGCATGGTACTGGTAAAAACAGAGAGAGAGAGAAAGAGAGAGAGAGAGCTAAAGATCAGTGGAACAGATTAGAAGATGCAGGCATAACTACAAGCATAGTCAACCACCTTATATTTGACTAGGGAGCCAAATATGTCCATTGGAGGATACATAGCCTCTTTAATATATGATGTAGAAAAACTGGCTCTGTGTACATACTGAAGACTAAAAATAGATCCATGTCTATCACCATGCAGTGAACTAAAATCAAAATGGGTCAAAGATCTGAATATTAAAACAGAAGCACTAAATCTACTGGAAGGGAATGTGGGTAGAAGTCTTGAAGATATAGGTGTAGGTAGATAGTTCATGAACGAAACTCAAATGGCACTGAAAATAACAAAGAATAAAGATCTCCTTTCATTAAAAAGCTTTTTACAGCATGAAAAACCAAGAGTGAAGAGAAAATCCACAAGTGGGAAAAACCGTTTTCCAACTGCTCCTCAGAGAAAGGATTACTATTGAAAACATATAAAGGACTGAAAAGGCATCGGATCTCCCAAATTTAAAGACTCAATCCAAATATGGGCCTCTGAGATGAATACATACTTCTCAGGTTAAGATATAGAAGCAGCAAATAAATACATGAAAAAATGTTCAGCATCACTGGTCATTTGAGAGATACAAATTGAAACAACACTGAGATTCTATCTCATCCCAGAAAGAATGATTATTATCAAGAAATCAACCAATAACAAATCTTGGAGGGGCTATGTGGAAAAAGGAACTATTCTCCACTGTTTTTGGAGTGTAGACTATTGCAACCACTATGAAAAATCAGTGTGGAGATTCCTCAAAAAACTAGGATTGGAGGTTCCATTGGAACCAGCTAGCCTCCTTCTGGGTATTTTCCCAGAAAAATTTAAAACATCATATCACAGTGATATATGTGCACCCATGCTTACAGCAGCACAATCTGTAATAGCTGAATCTTGGAAACAAACCAAATGACTATGAACCAAAGAATGTATAAAAAAGATGTGATCTTTTTATACAATAGAGTACTACTCAGTAATAAAGAAGGGTAAGTTTAAGTCTTTTATAGGTAAATTGATGCAACTCAAGATCATACTCATAATAAGTGAGATAAATCAATCTTGCATATGTAAACAACATATTTTCTGCCTAATGTAAGAAGCTGAAAGAGTAAATATGATCCAAATTGTATTATAGATGGTGTTAAACAGTAAGAAACTACAAAAATAAAGAGAAACTGAGATGGAGTAATAGAGAAAAGAAGGAAGGCAAAAGAAAAAATACATATATATATATATACATACACATACAAGATAGTTAAGATTGTTACCCTACTAATTTCTGTTAGTTCATTTTCTTGGTTACGTTTCTCTCATTGTTGAGACACAGTATCTGACACCCAAAATTAAGGAAGAAAAGTTCATTTAGTTTACAGTTTGTAGACATTTCAGTCTGTAATCAGCTGGCTCGAAGGCAGAGTGGCATGGCACCAGGGCAACACTTCATGATGACAGAAGACAGCAAAACAAGAGCAAAAACGCAGGGAGAGCATAGCTCCTCTTCCTTATATTATAAGCGGGCAACCACCCCACTTTTCCAGGGTAGATATAGCATTCACATCATCTCTGTGCCCTTCTCTTGCACAGACTGAGGATGTTTATTAAGTAAGGATCTGGGAATAATCTGAATCACCTACTTAAACTTCTGACCTTCTCAAATTCACACAATGGACAATATCCTAGAAAGGTAATAGCATGCCCTTTACCACCCAGAATGGAGAGCTGCTGAGTTACTTAGTCCAGTTTCTAGACTTCTCAAATTGACAAAATGTATAAACCATAACATTTAGTTTTGTGCTTAGATTGTTTCATTAATTTTCATGCCTATATTTTGTTTTCTGAGCACCTACTTTGACAATAGCAATACAGAATATATTAACCATTGTTACTCTCCTATTATCCTATTTTGAAATTTGGTATCATTGTTTTTTCTCAAATTAAAAAAAGAAAAATACACATAGTTAAAAAAAAGAAAAATCAAAAGCAAATATCTGTCTTAGTGTTTAATGATCATTATTTATGTTAATATTTTCAGTTTACTTGTATGAGTAGCCATTAAATTTAATATTTTCTGGCTTAATATTTTGAACAAATATATTTTAATGCAAATAAATGAACCTATTATTTTAAAAAATTGGTTAATAAAGAAAATACTATATATAATGAATGGTACTTAAGATAAATCTATGAGATAACATTAAATGATTAAAATTCAATATAATGAAAATATAAAGCAGGAATATACAGTAATCATAAAAAGCAGAGACATATTAAATAAAAAAACATTTGTTTTAGATGTGAGCACACAAAATAAGTTTGACTTTGTCAATAACTTTACATGCACAACATAATGGAACTATACTTAATATTTTCAACATTATCTTCACATTTTTTTCAACTTCTTAAGTCTATTGTTTCAGCCCTTAAATCACTCAAATTTGTGAGCATTAAATCTATAGCATTTCTCTGTTTCCTGATAGTAGTCTCCTGACACACTTTTTCCCCTTGGTCTTTGACTGTTTCTACAACTTTTCTTTAGTGATACAGAAAAAAAAATTCCTCTTCCAGAAATAGGAAA
>RJWT010015815.1:0-20219 GCA_004365215.1 Cuniculus paca | reverse complement strand
CTGAAGGCAGAGCAACATGGGACAGATGGCTTCAGGCAGGCCAGGGCTTCACGTCATTCACCGTACCCACATTTCCCTTTATTTCAGATGCTTTCAAGTCAGCAAACACTTCTGAGCATCTTTTAAGTACAAGGTATAGTTCTGGGTGCATGGGGTGAATGAATCACGGGACATTTGCTGTCTTTGAATGGAGCTGATGTAACAGACATGCACAGGGATGGCAAAGTGACAGTCCCAGGCAGAACTGGGGTCAAGGGCCCTTGTCCGTGCTTGGGCTATCAGGGAAGCTTCCTGGATGACAAGGCGTTTACAGTGGGCTTGAAGAGCAAGTAGCATTTCGTCGGGCTGGGGAGTAAGAAGGTGTTCCAGGCAGATGTGCTGATGTGGGGTCTGCCATATCTTTTTTGATTCTTAGTAGGGGCTCCTGAAAGGAGAGTCCAGCTGCCAGAGTTTTGTCCCCAGGTCCAGGCCTTCCCATCAGGAGCTCAGAGCTGGCCTCTCTCCAGTGTGGCACTAGAGAAGGCCCTATTCTCCTTTGGGCCTAGGAAGATACTGGGGTTGGGGCCTTTCCTCCCTTCCTGGCCTGTGTGAATCCCTGGCACCAGGTCAGCTGTTGGGCTGAACCTGGGGGATGGCTGCCATCTGTGGTCTGCCTCTGGCCATGTCCTGACCTTTCCCCGAGCTTGCTCCAGTGAGTCAAAGGACTCCAGCCCACCTTTCTGTGTAAATCTGTACAGCAGGTCCAGATTTACTTAGAGGAACGTGGTCATTTGTGTTTCTGGCAGGAACCAAAAGGGGACCTCCCTACCACTTGTGTGGTGACTCCTTCCCAGCCAAGAAGCCTCAGGCAGCCCTTCTGAGACACAGGGGAGAGGTCTGGGGTCCCCAGTCCAAAAGGGATTATGTGTCTGCAGATGGACAAAGTCCAGATTCCCTTTCTCAGCACCCCCACTCCTGATTTCCCTTAGCAGAGGATAGGGGGGCCCTGTCTGACACTTGTGTTTGGACCTCAGGATGGAGGTGACTAATCCTAACAGAATCAGCGTGTGTTCTCATCGTTCTGGCTCCAGCATGATATTGTTACCAGATGAGAACATGTCTTATTGAGTTTCACTTTGATGGCTCTGGAGACAGCACTTTGAGTAACAGGCAGCCACAGTGTCCTGAATAAACCCTGGACCTTCCTACCTTGCCCCGGCCAGGCTGGAGCCAGAGCTTGCTCTGGGGCTCTGGAACAGTCTTCCCCCCACTGCCTGTCTCCACTGGGCTAGGGCCCCAGATCCCCTGCAGTGTGGCTGGGAGGTCGCTTCCTATACCAGCCTGTTCTTCCTGCTAAAACCTGGCTGCAGGCTTGGGTTCCTGGGCTGCGCCCCTCAGGCTAACGCTTTCTGCTCTTTCTTCCCTTGGAGATGAACATCTGCAACAAGCCCTCCAACAAGACGGCCCCTGAGAAGAGCGTGTGGACAGCTCCCGTGCAGGCCAGCGGACCCTCCCCGGAGCTGCAGGGCCAGCGGTCCCGCCGGAATGGGTGGAGTTGGCCCCCTCACCCGCTTCAGATTGTGGCCTGGCTGCTGTACCTCTTCTTCGCGGTGATCGGCTTTGGGGTCCTTGTTCCCCTCCTGCCTCACCACTGGGTGCCTGCTGGCTATGCTGTATCCTTGGGAAAGTGGGCCCGTGCACGGAAGAAGGGGCAGTGGATGGATGGAAGGTGGAGCCTGAAGCTGGTCTCAGGGACTCGGTAGGGCAGAGCAGGGCTGGCTCAGTGTTCCCGTCCTGGCCTCCAGCCCCCTGCTAAGCCCTCCTCTGGCAGGGTGAGGGACACCTCCGAAGTGCCTTGGATCTTAGCAACCGAGGTGCTGCAGGAACCATCAGAGAAGAGAGCATTGAAACTTTAAAGCTTCTTCATACTGATGGTGTCCAGAGCTAAACAAATGGCAAACTAGGGAGGAATTATTTTATTTGTGGAAGAATTTGTCTTGGTATAATCCTTTTATGTAGTATGTTTCCTGGTACATTTAAGATGTGGTTTTATTTATAGATAGATTATGATGTGCCCAGAATTGTTCACAAGCTGCCTGATCTTGTAAATCAGACCCTTTAGGGGAAGGGTGATTGTGACAAGAGATGGCAGAGATGCCTTGGGAGGCCCTAGGAACAGTGATAAGTGTGGACTTTACTGAGCTTAGTGGTGTGACTATCCCAACCCTGGCCACGGCCCCCAAGAGGCAGAGGACATGGCTGCAGGGCTGGGGCCCTGGGTATGCAAGCCTCTCTGTGCCCCTGTCTCGAATTCCTATGAGAGTGCCTTACCATGTGCCCTGTGGAGAGGACTGCTGGGCAAAAGAAGAGAGAGGCAGGCCTGAGGCTGGGCATTGGTCAGCAGCGCAGTATGGCTCCAGGTCAGCCCCTCAGGGCTGCGCATGGCTGAGCAGCTTCCCCGGCTCTTTAGTCTCTGCTTCTGTCTAATGGCAAAGGTTCTGCTTGCTTGCAGGAGCGGACGGGGCAGAGCGCCAGAGGCATAAGCTATTAATGTGAGCATGCTTTCTTGGGAGACCACAGGGCCTGGGCTGCCGAGTGACAAGGGCAGGTAAATGGAGAAGATTAGGAGAAGATTCTCATCCTCATTCACCAGTCATGTCCTTGGGGGCTTCCTGGTTCACTAGAACCCAGGGCTGGTCATCAGCTCTATGAATGGAAAACTAGACTCTCTGAAGAGACCAATAGGCCTTAGATAATTAAATGGAACGTTCATGGGACAGTCTTCCTGTGGTCTAGAGTATATATATCCCTCACTTGGGATTGCTTAGATTTCTGCCATCAGGTTACCTGGGAAATCCCATTAATAATTCTGTGGTTTATAGTCAGTGCAAATAACAGTTAAAAAAAAAAGCTGGCATTTACTGAGCACTTATATATGCCAGGCACTGTGTTAGCCACGCTGCAAGGATTACATCATTTGATCCTTATAGTAATACAGTAAGGGATGTGTTTCTCTACTTTACTAATGGAGGAACTAGGGCTCAGAGAGGATCAGTGACTTCTTGAGCTACGCAGTGAGGCCAGAAGGGCTGCTCAGGTGGCCTGACTGAGGAAGTGGGATGGTTTGCAGGTTTGGTCTTCCCCACATTTCACTGTCCATCTACTTTGGCCCATGCAGAAGAACTTGGAGCTGCCCGTCTGACCAGGAGTATTGGTTCTTCCTTGCATCAGTGTCTCCTTTCTGCAGGCTCTCTCAGGACCCTGAGGAATGAGGTAGAGTAGGAATGTGTACAAAGTATTTACTATGACCTGGAACTGGCCTGGGCCTGGGATGCCAAGGTGAGCTCTGGGTGCTCAGTGGCCAGGAAACGCTGGTATGTTGGACATGGTGTTCCGACCACGTGATAGTGTATGGGGTAGGAGCCCAGGCAGCAGACTGTGGGAACAAAAGGGCATTTTCACCAGTCTCATTATGTGTCTGGAAGGATACCTGCTGCTCATTTTCCCCTCTCTCCTGTGTCCAGCCTCTCCCCATGTCTTCTTGGCCCCTTCCCTTTTCTTTATTGCTGATATCAGTCAATCCTCAAATCCTACTGATTTTTTTTCCCTTTGGTACCAGGGATTGAACTCTCAACCTTGAGCTTGCCAGGTAGGCGCTTATGCCTGCTGAGCTAAATCCCCAGCCCCAAATCCTGTTGATTTTACCTCCTTAATAAGTTTGAATTCCCCCACTCCTGGCCCTCCCCCAACCATCTGCCACTCTGGCCTAGGTGACCATTTGGTTTCTAAGGAAGTCTCCCCTGTGTTCCTTTACTCCAACCACCTGAATCCCTGCGGGCAGAGTGATCTGCCAAAAAACAAATCTGAAGCTGGGTGTGGTGACACACATCTGTAATCCTAGCACTGGGGAGAACTGGTAGAAGAATAGGGGGTTCAAGGCCAGCCTGAGCTACATTGCAACACCTTATATCAATAAAACCAAGCAAGCAGACCACAAACAAAAATTTTATATGTTCCACTGGCTCAAGACTATCCAGTGGGCTCTTCCTGCCTTAAGGAATGAGGTTGAAGATCCTTATATGGTGAAGTCTTTCTAAATTCTGGACTCTGCCTGTCTCCCCAGCTTCTTGTTACATTATTTCCTTTGTTCTCATCTGTTTTGGCAACACTGGTCTCTGCCTGGAAACTCCTTATCTCTCCCTACCCTCAACACCCAGCTGAGTCAGAAGTCAAGAGATGGAAGCCTATGGGTTAATTTGGTCTGTAGCTATTACGAAAATTGAGGGGGCCAGGCCTGATGGCACATACCTGTAATACTGGCACCCTAGGAGATAGAGGCAAGGGGATCACAAATTCAAGCCCAGCTCAGACAACTTAGCAATTTAGACCTTATCAAAAAAAAAAAAGAAAAAAAGAGAAAGAAGGAAAAAAAGAAAGAAAGAAAGAAAGAAAGAAAGAAAGAAAGAAAGAAAGAAAGAAAAAAAGAAAGAAAAGAAAAGAAAGAAAAAAGAAAAGAAAGAAAGAAAAAGAAAAAGAAAGAAAAATGGTCTGGGGATATATAGCTCAGCATGAAGGGGCTGGCTTCAATCCTTAGTACTGAAAACAATTGGAGGGATAATTAACATACAGAATGCACAGATCTTCTATGGATGTATTTTGAAAGTTGTTTCACTACCATTTAAACATTGAGAGATTTCATGTAAAAACCTAGATTTCTATTTCCTTTTGAAAACTAGAATTTGGCAACATGGACCCTATTTTTTGCATGGCAGCCGTGCATCGGGACCACACATTCAGCCATTCCTCGAGCTGGTATCTCACAGCTCCCATTCCCAGTCACCGTAGGGCCCAGCCAGGCCCCCTCTCCCCTTTACATTACTTGTCAGGGCCCTGTTGTCTGTTCCTCTCTGAGTCTCAGCTGTGATGATACTTCCTCAGGGAAGCCTTCCAGACCTCCTCAGACCAGATGAGGTCACTCAGTTACAAAATCACACACTTCCATGTGCTTTCTTCATTGTAATTAACCTGTTATTTGATTAATATTTCTGTATTCCACCAGTTCTGGGGCTCTTCAGGGCTGGGAGCCATATCTGTGTAGCCCTTGCCCAGTGCCCAGCACAAAGGCTTCAGTAAACAATTGAATGAATGAACCGGGAGGGCGGGGGAAGAAGTGTTGGAGTGGACAGGAAAGTAAATGTTTGCCCACTTCGATTGAGTGTTTAAGAGAGACTAGACTGGTGAGATGGAGTAACTGGAAATACTGCAGATGTTTGAAAGGGACTTTGTGAATGCAAAAAAGGCCTTGGCCCTTAGCTGAGGCATGAACTCCATGTGGAGACCTGGAGAGCCATCAAGAGCCACTGTAGGAATTTAAACAGGAAGGGTCTTAAGGTTTTAAAAGCTCATTCTGTAACTGTGGGGGCAGACTCAAGGGAACACAGGAGAGGCAGTCAGAAGGCTCTTATCTTGAGTAACCAAAGCAAAAAGTGAAGATCTAACCTGTGGCAGTGGCGACAAAAAGAGACAAACCACGGTCAGTGATGGCTGTGGTTTGTCTCTTTTTGGCTATGTACAACACAGTAGGGAAGGGCCTGGCTCATGCATACTTGTAGAGGGATTTGGCTGCTGGGAGGGGAAAGAAAGGAGGTGATGGGTCAAGGATGGAGGAAGAATGATAAGTGGAGCCTGAATAATGGAGAGATGCTGTCTACCTGACTAGCAAAAGGATAGACACATGGTCCGGGGTGGATGGAGGGAGGGAGGGAGAGTAGGTGCCTGCCTGGGTGAATTTTCATACAGTCAGACCTTGCAGCAAGTTGTCAGCATGCTCATCTTCTACACTGACTTAGTCACTAAGCAGCTATGTGCCGAAGATCTGTGCTTCTGCTTCGGGAGTGTGCTGTGCTGCCCTTGCTCAGGCCATCCCAGACACTCCCCTCCGCACTCCAAGTGCCCAGCTCCAGACTGCAGTGAGGTAGCAAGTGGATGCACCCTTCTGCAAGTGATTTCCCATTTGGATGGAGCTGCTGAGGGAGATGGCTGCTTCCCTCTAGAGCTGACTTCCTGTGTAAGCAAGGTAAACAGGCTCATAACTTAAAACTTCAGGTCCTTGACCTTGGTGGATGAGGTCTTTCAGTCCCACGTCACCATTTGAAACTGAAACCAAAAAATGGCCTGAGGTCAGAGCAGCCAGGGCCTGTATGAAACATGAAATGTTGAAACCAAATTCCTGTGGTTCAACCTGTTGGTAGCTGCCGTAAGCAGCGATAGCCTGTGAACTCCATCGTAGATGGCCCCTACCATCTTCCATTTGGGGTATAGGGGTCTGCTGAAAGCTAACAAGGAGGCTAGTCAGGCTAGTCAGGCAGAAAGTGGCACAGGCAGTCTCTTTATAAAAGGAGCCATGGAGGTGAGATTCTTTGGCCACCACAAGCAGGAGGAGTCCCAGCCAGCAACGTGGAGTGAGTCTTTAACTTGCTGGGCCAGTGCATGGGCGTCATCTTTGTTGGCCACCTTGTGGTGCACCTGACTGCAGTCTCCATTGATCCAGCAGATGCCAATGTGCGGGACAAGAGTTATGCAGGGCCTCTGCCCATGTTCAACCGCAGCCAGCATGCACATGTCATCGAAGACCTGCACTGCAACCTGTGCGACGTGGACGTGTGAGTGCATGTGTGTGAGTGTGAGTGCATGGGTACAGGTGGGTCATGAGTGTGCCTGGGGCTCCGCCAGCAGAGTTCACGGTGGAGAGGGGCATGCCAGGGCTTCACAGTCATCTTGATGCCTTAGAACCCTCATGTTTTACACAGCCAGGGGTCTTGAGGGAGTTATGAGAACTGATCTCTAAGAAGGCAAGGAGAAGGTGATTGGAAATGGTTGCGGAACAGCATTTCCAAAAGTTAAAGTAGGAAACATTCAGCACTGCGACAGACATTGCTAGTGGTTAACTGCCAGTGACACCCCCTATCTCTTACGAGCATCCAGGTAGGGATGGGTGGGGGGTAAATGAGAGAGTACTCTGTTGAGCACTATGCACAACCTGGCAGAGGGCTCTCTGCCAGGCAGGCAGCAGGTCCCTCCCTTTACAGAGGGGGAAGAGCCCAGTTCTCAGAAAGCTGGGAGGTGGCCCAAAGTCACACAGCTCAGCTACTAAGTGGCAGAGCCAGGGTCACAACCCTGTCTGCCTGACCCGTGAGGAGATGCTTGGGTACCCTTGGTTACCCTTGAGAAGGTGGAGGCCCAAGGAGGTGGAGCGACTTGCTCCAGGCCTCACAGCTGTCGAGGAGTCAGAATGTGGAGCGCTCGTTCTCACCATGGTGGGTCCCAGGGCTCTCTAGAGCTCCTTGCCCTTCCGGAGCATCCCATCTCCCGTCCTCTGTGGGGAATGAGGGAAGGAGTGTCACCCAAGGACAGCCTCACACTTGGAGTCTGAAGGCCCAGGCAGGCTGCTAAGGGGGTCTGTCCACAGGAGCCAGAAAGCCCACAGCATCAAGGCGTGCGAGGACCTGGGCACTAGGCCGTCCTGCCATTCCCTGGGCTCCAGTCAGCACATGACTCTGAGTGGCTGCTCTGGCAGTTGCTCTCCATTGCAGGGCTCCCGCCTTTTCTGGGGCAGGGGTCGTGGCCCACTTGTCCCACTCCTTTGGGCTTTTCCTGGTGCTTCTCGGGAATGGAAGACTCCCATAGTATCCTAAGGTGGCCTCCCCTCAACTGACCCCTTGTGGTGAGCTCCCTTAATGACTGCACAGATGACAGCTCGAGCCGCTCTTGGCTCCTTTCCGTTAGCCCACACAGATTGAGATTTTTCTGGAAGAATGACAAAATCTCTAGAACGGCAGGGAAACTGACTCTAAAACGGAGCTGTCCTGAAGATCTGCACACTTCTCCTGGGCTCATACTTCCATCTTCTGACCTGGCTCGGGGACCTTGGTTAGAAAGGAAGTCCCTTTTTCGTTTTATATGATTGTCACATAAATGCACAGTTCCAGAGCAGGACCTCACAATATTATCCCCCCACCCCCTCCTTTCCTGGGTCCTCCGGCAGTTCCGAAGCCCCGCCTCCCCCAGGGGCCACTCCCCTTAGCTCCGCCAGAGGGCGCGCGCGTTCCTCATCGGCGCGCAGAGCCCCGGGGCTGAGGTGGGTCCCGGGCTCTCGCTGGGCGCTGAAGTCGCTGCACGGACCACCGCGCGCCCGCTTGGGCTGCGCGCCCGCGAAGGCCGAGGTGGGCTGGCCGACCGCGCGGTGCCTTCCGCCCCGCAGGAGCGCTCGCTCCAAGCACTGCAGCGCCTGCAACAAGTGCGTGTGCGGCTTCGACCACCACTGCAAGTGGCTCAACAACTGCGTGGGTGAGAGGAACTACCGGTGAGCGAGGGCCCGCGGTGGGCCCTGGGGATGTGGGCGCACAGCCGGCTTGCAAGGTGGGGCGGGGTGGAGCACGCAGAGGACCTGGGCGCTGTATGCATCTGTGTATGCTGCTCTGAGAGTGGTCTACCTGGGGTGCTGAGGGCGGACTTAGTCTTCTGCCATGCTGGTCCTGAGAAAGGCGTGGAGCCTGATCAGTGACCACCCATCTTCAGTTTTGCCCTGACTTTGGTTTCAGAAGTGTTGGGGCTGTGGGGTCAGGGTCCAGGCTCCTCATCCCAGCCATGGGCCCTTCTGAGCCCCTGGCTCTTAGTAAACTGGAGCTCCTGGGTGCTGACAGTTGCCCATGGCTGGGCCAGGCTCTTTCTACACAGTGTGGCATCTGCTCTACTGGGTGTCCTGCTCCTGGTACTGGTGGCCACTTATGTCTTTGTAGAGTTCTTTGTCAACCCTATGCGGCTGCGCACCAACCAACACTTTGAAGGTCAGTGAGTTCCAGGTCCTCTTCCCGCACCTGGCCTCTTCTGGTCACTGGGCCCAGCTCTGGCTGAGCACAGTCTGCCTGTGCCTTTCAGTCCTGAAGAATCACACAGATGTGTGGTTCGTGTTCTTGCCCGCTGCCCCTGTGGAGACCCAGGCTCCTGCCATCCTGGCCCTGGCTGCTCTCCTCATCCTTCTGGGCCTGCTCTCCACAGCGCTGCTCGGCCACCTGCTGTGCTTCCACATTTATCTCAGTAAGTGCCTCCTCCCCCACTGCCTTGTGGAGCTAGGGGTCCCTAGGTGGCAGGGAGGCACCTCACTGGGCTGTGGGGCCGCGAAACCAGGCCCTCTGTCAGTGCGGCTCTTGGGTGCCTGCTCTCATCCCCTGGCTTAGGACATCCGGAAACAGGTTTCCTCTTGGGAGCCAGGTGCCTGCCTGCCTCCTCTGAGTTCCGAGATTCCCTCTCCCCCGCTGAGCCCTCTCCTCCCCTCTACCAGTGTGGCACAAGCTCACCACCTATGAATACATCGTGCAGCACCGCCCGCCACAGGAGGCAGAGGGGGCCCAAAGGGAGCTTGAGTCTTGTCCCACCAAGATGCGGGCCATTCAGGTATACAGGTGGCCCAGAGGACAGGGGGTGGGAGGTGGGGCCTGAGTGTGTGTGTGCAGGGGGTGGGCTGTGCAGAAAAAGCCAACGAAGAGACAAGGCAAGGGAAGCAAGCCCGGAGTAGCAGTGAAGTAGGGCCTGCTGGGAAGTAGGGGACATGCCGCCAGCACAGCCCGAGGGAGCTCTGCATTTCTGCGGCCTCACATATGTACCTGTCAGGTTCCAGGTATGTGCTAGAGAGCGTGGAATGTGGAGTGCCTAGGAGCAGGCAGGGTGAGGGTCACAAAAAGAGAGATGAACCAACAATGGTCAGCAACTGGGTGGCCAAGATGGAGCCATCAGTTTTGCCATCCATGGCCTTGAGCTTTCCTGTCTGTTACTCTGTTTATCCTTAGAAGAGCTCAGGAGGCAGGGATTGTTACTAATCCATATTGCAGATAAGCACAGTAAGGCCTAGAAAGGTTAAACTGAAGCCTGGTCTGGGAAGAGTTAGACAAACCCTCCAGCCCAGCTTGGGCCTGGCCTGCCCAGCTGCTGGCCAGCCTGTCCCCATTCTCACGCCTCATGGCTTCCTGAGGTCAGCAGCTGGGGGTGGAGGTGGTCCAGTCCTCAGAGCCCCTGGGGACCGGGAAGGCAGGGGGCCCAGGCAGCCTTTCCTGGGAAGGCTGAACCCTGGATGCCAAATCCTCATGGCAACTGGACACAAACACAGGCTAGTGGGTGGTTGGAGGAGGGCTCGGGACCCCGCCTCTCCTGTTCTCCTTGCCGGCCTGGGGAGTACTGGCAGTGGGTGGGGACCCTCCTGCCACACCCTCATACACCTGCTCTGAAGCTGGACACTGACCTATATAAATGCAGTGGCAGGCGTCCTGGGCTGTAGGTGTCATGCCTATCCCCGAATCACAGAGGAGGACACTGGAGACTTTCTGAAGCTTCCCAGCTGTGCCAGTTGAGGCAGGGCTGGCCCTAGGGTGCCCAGACTCCAGGGCCTTGTGTGCTTGCCTTGCTTAGGCTTTGGGGCCAATTGTGGCAGCCGCAAGGACATTTAATTTCTGTAGCACCCATCTGCAGATGAATTGAGGGATGCCTGCCAGTAGGATCCAGTGCTGGTCTGCTTTTACGGGGGGAGAACTGAGGCTGCGAGAGAACCCAAGGGACAGCTTTGAGGCAAGGAGGGTTCTGAGTGGTGACCCGCTGGTGACATTTTTAAACTTCTCCAGCTGGGTAGATCCTGGCTCCTTTTCTCTCTTAGAGCCCAGGGGCCCCAGGGTTGGTTTTCTTACCCCTGTCTGTCGGTCCTGGGAGGATGTGCTGAGTCCACACTGGGGAAAGATGGGGGAAACCGGGTGCACACCTGTAGTCCCAGCTCCTCTGGAGGTTGAGGCAGGAGGATCATGAGTTGGAGGCCAACCTAGTCAACATAGAAGATCTCTCCAAAAAGGGGGGGGGCAGAATTTCCTTGAGACCCCAATCTGATTGGCCTCTGACCCGTGGGCTCTGTGCCTCAGCTTAGGTGAGCTGCTTTCTCACACCTCTCCGAAAAGGGTCAATCTAGGCAGAAGTTGGGCACAGGGCTTGCCTGGGGCCTCTGTCTTTGCACCTGTGCAGCCAGCTCGAAGTGGCTGGGCTCTGTCCTGGGTCCTCCAGATCTGCCTGGGGCTCTGGCAGGCAGCCTTCCCACCCCCCCCCAGCCGGAATGCAGGAGGGGTGCCTCTGCGGAACTGTTGCCCCCAAACATAGGCTTGTTTTAGAGACAGCGTTGCTGTTGCAGTGTCCTCTCTACATTAGTCAGGACGCCTCGGTCTCCATGGAAACGGCTGCTGAGCAGCGACAGCTGTCCCGGTGCTCCCCTCTGCTTAAGGTCCTGGCCCTGCCCCTCTCCCTCTGCACCACGCCCCGCTCAGCCTGCTTTTCCTGGCCTTTGTTTTTGTTTCCTCACCTGCGATTCTCACCGGTGTAGCCGGTGTAGCCGGGGCACGTCCTGAGTGCTGTGTGGACTAACCCTCTCTGGCTGCCTCCCGGCCTTGAGGCTCCTTTGCTTTTCTGGGTTGGCTTTGCTGCCCCCAGGGTGGTTGTGAGGGCCTGAGACTGGTGCTCTCTGGGGGCCTGAGGCACTATTTGTTCTATCACTTCCTGCCTGCCTTTTCTGGGTAGGGGCAGTGGAGACTGCCCCCTTCCTAGTAGCTGGGGTCGTGGCCAGTCCTGTGTGAGTGAGGGGCGCACCCAGGACTCCAAGGGTGCACACTGCTTTTTGTGAGCAGCTGTGTGGTCTCCCAGCTGGAGAGGGACCAGAAGCAGGAAAGGGCAGCTCTGAGCTCTTTCCTGCCAGCCCCTTGGCTGAGCAGCCCTAGTCTGGGCATTTTTGGGCCCAGGGTCTGGAGCCTACCTGGAGAAGGTGGAGTTTTGACTAGATGACATGAAACCTGGGGATAGGGGAAGGTCCAGAAATGGGTGTGTTAAGCCTCACTCTGCGGAGGGGTTTTCCCTGTACAACTGGGAAGGAAGAAGACAACCCTGAGCCCTGCGGTGAGGCTTTCAGACCTCCCTCAGAAAACTTGCAGACTTGGCTGGGCTCTGGATCTGCACCTGGCCTTCCAGTCTCCCTCACCCCCACCTTCCCCAGGAGATGGAGTTCTACGTGAGGACCTTCAGCCATGTGCGCCCAGAGCCCCCTGGCCAGGCCAGGCCAGCGACAGTAAATGCTAAGTGAGTGCCACCTGGGCATGTGCCACCTGGGCCTCTCCCACTAGCATGACAGGGCCATGAGAGGTGGGAGTAAGAAGGTAGGCCAAGGCCAAGGGATGGGCCGTGTCCCCCTCTGACCTCTGCTAGGCAGGGACTTCCAGCAGAGAGATTTGGGGACTAGCACTCGAATTTGTCCTGCTTTTCCCTCAGTCCCTCCCGGTTTCTCGCCGCCGCACAAGGCCAGGTGGAACCTCCGCGGCCCTCCTCCCCCGACACTCTAGCTCTGCCTCCTGCCCTACGACCCCAGGTAGGAGGGACTGGGCTTGGCTCTGCCCGAGTGGAGGGAGATGGGAAGGAAGCTTCTACCATGCTGATGTCTCCGCTGCTTTTGGCATTGTGGAGTCTGGGGAAGTGACATTCAGACTCTCCCTTTGTCTCTGCAGAAAAAAAGGAAGCGACGCAGGTATAAGGTGCCGAGGTCTGGGATCTTGGACCGGGAGTCCCCGCTGCCCAAGTTGCGGGGTGAGCACCCCTCCCTGTCTGGGTCCTTCTCAGGGAGCTCGGAGGGAGAGAAAGGCGGAAGCCAGAGCCGCAACCCCTGGGCTTTCGGTCCTTCCACCGTGCAGGCCTCCGAGCCCCCGACCGGCGCTCCGGCTCGTCGGATAGCTCCAGCGCCAGCCCGGTGCACGCCGCTGGCCCGGCAGGCGCCTACCACTCTGCGTCAGCCGAGTCCATGGACGAGATTCCGGTGGCGCAGACGCGCCTGGGCAGCGCCGCCCTGGCCGCCCCCGGGGGCAGAGGCCGAGAGCTCGGGCTGGCGCTGCAGGGGCGTGCGCCCGCCGTGTTCGTGAGCCCGAGCAGCGGCGCACCGGGGACGCCGGGTGGCGAGGAGGGCGGCCTGCCGTAGCTGTGCCGAGGCGGGAGGGCCAAGGGGGAGCGGCCGCCGCACTCTATGCAACACCCCAGCCGCGCCGCACCCAGTGCACTTTAGGGGGCCCACGGCCGGCGGGATGGACCTCTCTCTCCCACGACTTAGCAATATCCGCCCCACCGGCCCTGCTGCTCCAATAAACTTTTTTATGCTTTTGCGGATTTGGTGCTTGCTTTCTTAATGGCAAGGGCCGTTGGCCTCGCCGGACGCTGGCCATTGCCAGTCCGGCCTGGGGCAGGGCGTGGCGGGGCACTGTGCAGTAGGGGGCTGCCTGGATTGTCCCACGGAGGTGCGCCGTCTGGGGCTCGTGGTGGGAAAGGCCCTGGAAGGCCTCCTGAAGGACGTAGCTTTTCTTAATAGGATTTGCACCTGGGGAACTGAGGGGGAACCAGACTGCGGGCTTCGGAGGCGGCGGGGGCTGCGGGCAAGGTGCAAGTGAGCATAGGACGCAGACTCCGGAGGCCCAGAGCTTTCTCTTCAAAGCGCGGTTGCCGTCGGGGCACCGGCGCTCTAGGGCTGGGCAAGTGTGAGTCGTTCATTGTCGCCTTCCTCGCGCATTGGTCCCGCATATGAACCCTACCGAGAGAGCGCGGGAGTTGTGGCCGGGGATACCGCACATTCAACGGATAGCTGCGGTACTGAGCCAGCTGTCATCGAAGGCAGGGACACTGACGGCCTCCGGTTGGTTCGGGGAAGCTGGCCTTGCCTCCCCTGGAGGTTGGGGGCCCGCGGGCAGAACCCGGGGTGGGGGCCTTTTTCCCTTCGGGGCCACCCGAAGACGTGGAGAAGCGCGGCGCGCCGCTCCAGCCGCGCAGAACGCCGGGCCGAGGGGAGCGGCGTGGTGAGGCTGTCGCTCGAGCCCGGCGGGCGCAAGGGCGGGGCCTGGTGGGCGGGGCCAGCGTGACCTTGGTCACTCTCCCGCCGAGACAGCCTCGGGGGCGGGACTCGCAGTCTCTATAGAGACCGAGAAACAAGGGATAATACTGCGGAGCCGCCCTGGCTGCAGTCCCGCCCCGGAGCCGGCAGGGAGCGGAGCTGCGGAGCTGCCTGTTCTCCCGCATCCATCCGTCTGTTCCTGTGTCTTTCTGTGCATCTGAGCGCGCTGCAGGAGCAGCCACGAGATTGAAGCCGGTAGGAGATCCGGCGGACGCCGACCGCGCTGATCAGTATCCTGCACAAATAGGGGTGGGTGGGAGCGGCCCGAAAGGGGTCCCAACTCCGGATGGTACAGAGCCGAGGACACCATCTGAGCGGCCCTGCTGCCACCCCAAGCATTCCACCCTACTCCCCAGCCCCCACCTCCACGCTCTGGGATGATTGATGACTCCAGGTGTCCCAGCAGGAGCGGAGGGGTGGCCTTGGTTGCTCCATCCCTGGCCTGCAAACCCCCTGGCTGCTTCCTGTGACTGTGTTCCACCTGAACAGCCCAGAGATTACCACGAATCCATCTTCCCACAGACAGGAGCGAGCGCCTGACCCGGGAGTCTCTCGGTCCCTTGAGACAAGCGTCCAGGGGTACCCAAGCGCCCCGGACAATATTATGCTTGGTAAACTGAGTGCAGGGCGTTGGGCCTTTGGTGGGAGGTTGCATTTAAGGACAGGGAAAGGGAGTGCAGTGCCAGCCAGGACTGCAAGCCCCACACAAGTCCCTGCAACTTAGAGATGGGTGAGTGTGGTCACCAGGAAGGGGCTTTTGGTGTCAAGGCCTGTGGTAGTGGGAAGAGGGGGAGCAGGCAGGGGCCCAGGCTGCGGGCAATGGAGGCTTTCCTATAAGAGGCGGCAATAAAGATGGTGGCTGAGACAGGGTGTGGTCAGGAGGCTGCAGTGTGTGTGTGTGTGTGGGGGGGTCATTCGGTCCCAAATTTCAGTGTGTAGGTTGGGTACCGGGGGGCTTTGGTGCAGGGATGAGTGTGCTCAGAGGGTGTGGACAGAGTGAGGGGCTGAGGGTGTGGTCAGGCCGTGATAAGGGTTGCAGTTATGTGAGGGGCTGTGTCGCTGGGTCTGCTGGGGGTCTCAGTAAGGGCTGGATGGGGAGGCTGCAGTGGGCTGCAGGTGTGTGGTCGGGGAGCCCTCGGTGCCAGGCTGTGCTCCTGGCTGAGGGTGTGGTCAGGCGACTACACCGGAGGCCTATGGGCATGGCGCACTTTCCCGCAGGGCTGAGGGTATCACTGGAGGCTCTCAGAGCAGGTCTGCTAGAGTCTGTGTTGGGAGGGAAGCCGAGGAAAGGGTCAGCCCTTAGTCCCAGGACTGTGGGTGTGGATGGGGAGCCACAGTGCAGGACTGTGGGTGTGGCCAGGGGTACAAGGCCCAGAGTGTGTAGGGCTGGGGCTGTGTGCATATGGGTTGTGGAATGTGGACTCCTGTGGTCACGCTCACAGCATGGTAGGGACCTCAGTGGAGGGCTGAGGTGTACACAGAGGGACATGTGCTTCAGTGGAGGATCACAATGCCATGGCCGTGGTCCCACCTGCCAGTCTGCCACCTGGGGCTGCTTACTTACTCCACAACCTCCGCCCAGGCTACCCTTGATCTCCTGCTCCTCTTCAACTCCATAGACTGGAGGCTGCAGACCCAATGGGTGGCAAGGGGCCAGGAAGCCACGGTTGTGCCGTAGGCGCAGGGAGTGCTGGCGCGCCCCACCCGTGGGCCCCTGCTCCCCAGCCCAGCCCAGCCCAGCCCAGCCCAGCAGCACTGGGAGCTTCTCCCTGAGCCGCCCTGACACCATCCTGCCCTTAGCAACATTCTCCAAGCAGCACCACCCTCCCTTAGCAACTGTCTCCAGGCTTCACAAACTGTGGCCAGGCCAGCCCCAACTCCCGCTCCCCTCATGTTTTTGTTTAACAGCAAATAGTAACAAGGTCCTGGCTGGGCCAGCTGCACCCCTGCCTAAGGCATGCACTGCTGCCTGTGCTCTGTCTCCCTTGGCAGGCCTGGCCTGGGTCTTGCTGGGTCTTCATGACCCTTAAAGAGATACTGTCCTTGCTAAATACCTGCCCAACCAGCACCCTGGCCCTGACCCAGCTTGGAGTAGAACTTGCAGGGAGGAGGGCCTGCTCCGCCACCCTCATTTCCACCCAAACAGGCCTTGTGCCAGGGACAGACAAAGCCATGGCCCAGCTGCTGCCCTCCTAGTCTTTCTGGACAGTGCCACTCTGTTCCCAGCCTGGTGTGGGCATCATGATGTCATCTTCTAACCCTACTCCGAGCTAGGGCTGGCACTGACAGGACATTTCCTCTCAGGGCTCCTCCTCAGGGTCGGGGGTCCAGGTAAGATACTCAGCTCTCACCCTCTCCCCAGGCAGCTCTAGCGCCGAGTCCGAGGGTCTGCAGCAGAAGTGCTGCCCACTTGGACCCTGCTGGTTTTGTGGTGGAGGCAAGGATGTCCCGGGCTTTGGTGGGGGGGAGCTTGGCTAGGCGGTGATCAAGGTGGGTCCTCACAGGGTGGCATGGCAGAGAGCACGGATATGGCGGGGCTGCAGGAGAGCTTCCGCAAGTTTGCCATCCATGGCGACCCCAAGGCAAGCGGGCAAGAGATGAACGGCAAGAACTGGGCCAAGCTGTGCAAGGACTGCAAGGTGGCTGATGGGAAGGCCGTGACAGGGACCGACGTTGACATCGTCTTCTCCAAAGTCAAGTGAGCCCTAGGCAGACCCTGATTCTCATGTTCCCAGAGGGCGGGGCGTCGGGGGCTGGGACCAGGGAGGACATGGAGAAGAGAGAACACTCATGATGCCCGTGTGCCCGGCAGGGGGAAGTCAGCTCGGGTCATCAACTATGAGGAGTTCAAGAAGGCCCTGGAAGAGCTGGCCACCAAGCGGTTCAAGGGGAAGAGCAAGGAGGAGGCCTTCGATGCTATCTGCCAACTGGTGGCAGGCAAGGAACCAGCCAACTTGGGCGTCACTGTAAGTGCCTTGCTGCTCTCTGCTGGCCGCTGACGGGATGTAGGGCATTTCCACTGGGGGTGGGAAGGGGCCAAGCGCCCTCACCAAGAGCCCCTGGGGGAACTCTTGTCTAAACAGAAAGCAAAAACAGGGGGTGCTGTGGAACGGCTGACAGACACCAGCAAGTACACCGGCTCCCACAAAGAGCGCTTCGACGAGAGCGGCAAGGGCAAGGGCATTGCCGGAAGGCAGGACATCCTGGACGACAGTGGCTACGTGAGTGCCTACAAGAATGCGGGCACCTATGATGCCAAGGTGAAGAAGTGAGGCCTGAGATGGCCCCGGTGCAGCTCCCCCTACCAGGGGCTCAGGCCTGGGGTTATGGGGTCCGTGGAGCAAGAAAGCCTGGTTCCTTCCCTGCTGGACCTGCCACCCAGAGCTTCCTGCCCAGCCCCACAGAGCCAGCCCACCAGGCCCTGACCCAGACTTCTCTGCACCCCTTCCTCCTCCTCTTGCCTCCTGACTTCTGTCTGTCTGGGGACAGTCTGTGCCTGCAGCCTCACACCCAGCCCGACCCAGGCATGGCTGACTCCTGCCTGCTTGCCTCATATTTAAGCTGCTGCTCTGGCCGAGTGCCTAATTCATACCCTAGACCTCAATAAAGACACCTTTTGTACCAGTATGGCCTGGTTGGGTATGACATTCACACCCCAGCGCCCCCTTCACTCCATCGCTCCCTGCCGATCTTCCCCCATCCCACTGGCTGCCCTGCCCAGAAAGAGAAACACGAGTCCTCTTCCATTAGTGCAGAGCTAGATGGCCTGAGATGGCCCTGAGGGAAATGCAAAGCATTTTAACTGGGCCCTGACCTGGAGCCTGACATCACAGCCTGTCTGTCTGCACAACGCAGGAGGATGAGACAGCAACTCGGCCTGGGCCACACCTTGGCAGAGACCCCAGTGCCAGGACTACCTCTAACCCTGCCAACGGGGGCTACCAAGGCAAGAATCTCAGGAAACTCAGGACCAGGGGAGCCTGAGCAAGTACATAATTTGACTTCCTTTTGTGTGTGTGTGTGTGTTTTGTTTTTTGAGACAAGGTCTTGCTCTGAGGCTGGCCTTGAACTCACTGTGTGGCCCAGGCTGGCCTCGACTCCCTGCAGTCCTCTTGCCTCAGCCTCCCAAGTGCTGGGGTAACAGGTGTGTGACTCCATACCTGGTTTGGCTTCCTCATTTCATAGCAGAGGAGACCAAGGCCCAGAGAGGAATGGGGTTTGCAGATGAAGCTGGACCATGCCTCCAGGCCAGGATTTCCTAGCACAGTGTGTGTCAACACTGATTTCCGAAAGTGACGCTGGATGGCTGCGTGGCCAGTGGCAGAGGCTGCCACCTGGCGCTGGTCATGCTGGTGGCCGGGGACTGTCCCACAGTGAAAAGGCCTCCTTGAGCTGATTTCTTCCCATCTGTTCACCACTCAGTAAGGCAGGCGGTGCCTCTCTGGTCCTCAGGACTTCTGGGAGTTTACAAATCCTCTCTCTGAGGCCCTGGGTGTTGGGCCAGAGCTATTTCCAAGCCTGAGACTTTGGTGCCAACTCCTTTCTTGCTATGACAAGGGGACAGATGGAACCTGGGGCCAAGGCTTCTAAAAAAGGCTGAGCCTTCCTGGTGGCCAAAAGTCTTGGGTACCCACGCTAAAAAGGCCAGGCTGGCAGGGAAGGATGGCTAAGATCTGTGGGATGGAGTGAAAAACTGTAGATAGTGGGAAGCCCAAGCCTGTCACAGTGGCCCTGCCCCTCTCTCCAGGCACAGAGCTTCACTGAGGACCTTCTCCACCCCACACCTGTCTTCTCTCTCCTGCTAGGTGAGGAACTCTTTTCCACTTTTTTTTTCTCACTTCAGGGGTCTCCTGTCCCCCACATTGTTTCCAGTTAGGCCCACAGGGTGACAACTCTTTGGCCCTTCCCACCCCTACCTGCAGGACTAAGAGCCACCCAGGACAATTAGAACTGAAGAGAAGCTGGGTTGGACCAGGGCCAGCCACTTTTGGCAACAAAGGGGAAAGGCAGGGAGGATGGTTCAGGCTGGGTTAGACTCCTTCCTCCTCCTCAGGGGTACTCTGAGCACATTTCGGGGCTGCCATCATCAGATGTTCACACTAGAAGCAAGAAGGGCTGGAGCAGAAGTGGGTTATTTCCACCCCCCTGCTTGATGGTCTGCCCAGCGGGTCTGCCTAGGAGGCCGCCCCAGGCCCTGGGCCCCTTCCCTGAAATGTGACAACTCAAGGTTGCTAGGCTACTGGCCAGTATTCCCCTTTCTAGGCAAATCTTCGGCTCTTTGGAGGTCTCTCAGTGGGACAAGGACAGGCAGGGGACGGGGCAGGTGGGTCAGGGGGTTCCCACTGTCATTTCTCACACTAGCTGCCTAGAGCACACAGATCCAAGACACTCATGGTTCTGCTCAGTGCCCTCTTTGGAAGCCAACGCAGAAGTCCTGGAACTTAGACAGGTGGGGTCTTTGTATGACAATAGGTACCCTTCTCTGCATAGCACCAGAAGCAGGGGACAGACCAATGAAGGTCTAATCCTTCTGCCTCTTCTCTCTCTGATGTGATCCTCATGGGGAAGTAACATGCAGTTAGGCTGACAGTCTTTTACCCTCTGCACTCTCCAGCCACATTAGCTACCTGAGAGAAGCTCGAAGCAGAGCCTACCTAGAATCACTTGCATTGTCTTTCCTGTTCAATTGGGATTAAAGAAATGCAGGCTATCTGGGCCTGGTGGTACACACCTGTAATCCCAGCACTCTGAGGCTGAGGCAGAAGGACTGCAAGTTCAAGCCCAGCCTGGGTAACCAGCTACCTAGCAAGATCATATCTCAAAAAGGGGGTGGGGGGGGTGGGGATGTAGCTCAGCGTAAAGGCCCTGGCTTCAGTCCCCGGTACTGAAAAAAAGAAAAAGAAAAACACAGGGTACTTGCATGCCGAATGGGTGCTGAGCCCCAACTGGCACACATCTCAGTGGCTGCCCTTCCTGCCTCTGCGCGGTCCAGCTCCTGCCTGCCCCTGCAGCGCCGCGAGTCCGCGCTTCACAGAGACGAAGCCCCCAGGTGAAGGTCTACGAGGAGCCGCACTCGCGCTACCCTCCTCTCACGCCCCTTGTCCCCCGAGAGCACTGCGTCCCCGCCCCCTTCCTGACCTGTGCTGCTTCTCTCTCGTTTGTCCCACTGCTCCTGCCCTTCGCTCCTTGCTTTGCTTAGTCTCCTTCTACTTAGTCTCAAGTCTCGGCTGAATGTCCG
>RJWT010015814.1:0-20211 GCA_004365215.1 Cuniculus paca | reverse complement strand
GGCATGGACAGCTATTTTAAATTTTATAATTGCAGCCATCGAGGATGTCTACTTATCTTGTTTAGAAACCCTGTATGGCTTTCATTGTTTGTTTTGATTGATTTTACTCTATTCTGTGTGGTTTGATTGTAATATGTCTGAAGGTGTAGGCAACTATTCTGAAGATAACAAATATTATGGTAGCCAATGCTGTTTCGCTAATATCTGGAAATGCTGTATTGCTTACATTGTTCTGCTTTGTTAGTTTTGTTTTATTATGTTTTGATTTGTTTCTACTGCTTTAGTTTGTTGTATTTTGTTTGATTTTACTTATCCCTGATGGTATGGGCAGGTATACTGCAGATAACAAGAGCCATTATGGAAGCCTTATCGATTGCTTTGTTTTTTGTTTTTTGTTTTCTTTTGTTTTCTTTTGTTTTCTTTCTTTTTACACTGTTTCAAAGTCATATTCCATGTTCATTGCTTTGTTTTGATTTACTTTACTCTGTTTTGTTTGGTTGTATTCTTTTCAAAAGAAAAAAAAAGAAAATTATTAGTAACAATAAGAGAATAGAATGATTTGGCTGTGTGTGAAATTAATATACAACAATTAATAGCATTTCGGTATATGAAACATCAAGTAGAAAATATAGTGAAGGAAAAAAGATCTCGTATAACAGCAGTGAAAAAGGAAAGGCAATTAAGAATAAATAAGAAATCTTCACCAGCCATCGTGGCACACACCTGTAATCCTAGCACTCAGGAGGCTGAGGCAGGAGGATTGCTATGGATTCCAGGCTAGCCTGGGATACTCAGCGAACTCAAGATGAGCCTGAATTACATAGCAAGACCCTGTCGAAGGAGGAGGAGAAGGAGGAGGAGGAGGAGGAGGAGGAGGATGAGGAGGAGGAGGAGGAGGAGAGTCATTTTCTTCTGTACACTATTGAAGTAAGTTTTTTAAGAAAGAAATTTTCAAAGTCTCACCCCACTAGAACCAGCACCATGTGTGGGCCGCTGTCAGACCAGGACATCCAGAGCCAGGCCTTTCCCCATGAGTCAATGCCATCACAGACTGCAGAGAGAGAGAACAAGCCCAGCCCCTCCGGAACCAGCACCTTGCTCAGGAAACTGCCAGACCAGGACATACAGAGCCAAGCCTTTCCCCGTGGGCCACCACTGACAGGGGAACAGCTAGATCCTAGCTTCTTCAGACTCGTGGGCTGGCAAGAAAGAAGTGCCAATCTCCCTACCCTAAGCAACCAGCTGATCCAGAGAAACAGGGTCTGATGATGGCTATCAAGGTGAAATGCAATTGGATGCCTGTGGCACTTCAGTGTTTCACTGACCTTGCAGGTCTAGGGGCAGTGGTCTGATCATCTATTCAGAAGATAGTGGTATTCAGTGTGGTACATAGGGGGATCTCCTTCTGAGGGTGGTAGCCATTGTTGATTTCCTATTGTCTTGTTTTGAAATCCTACATGGTTCACTGTTTTGTTGGGTTGGGTTTTATTCTCTTTTGCTTTGCTTGATTATGTTATACCCAGTGGCATGAGCAGCTATTTCAAAGATAGTAATATATATAAGGTAACCATTTTGAATTTACTATTGTCTTGTTTTGAAGTCCTGTATTGAATCAA
This sequence comes from Cuniculus paca, assembly GCA_004365215.1. Lineage (NCBI taxonomy): Eukaryota > Metazoa > Chordata > Mammalia > Rodentia > Cuniculidae > Cuniculus > Cuniculus paca. The sequence continues at coordinate 18,595 of RJWT010015814.1, read as the reverse complement.
TTGTTTTGTTTTTACTGTTCTATTCTATTCTGTTCTGTTTGATTCTTACAATTTCCAAAAGTATCTTCAGCTATTTTGAAGACAACAAAACGCATTATGGTAACTATTGTTGATTTTGTAATGTTGTGAAGTCCTGTATAACTTACTCTGGTTTGTTCTGATTGGCTTTATTCTCTTTTATTTTCCTTACTTATATCCTCTTTAAAATAAAAAAAAATTTTAAAAATAACCCTTCAGAGAATAGAAAGATATAACCTTGTTTGGAGGTAGGAAAGCTCAATATAATACAAAAGTCAAATTTTTTGAAATTACAATTTTAATGTGACCCTAGTAAAAAAATTTTAAAATGGATATGGGAGCTACAAAAGTTGGTTGTTTTGTTTTGTTTTGTTTTGTTTTGTTTTCGAGAGAATAGAACAAAACAAAACAGAATAGAGTCAAACACAATATAGCATTTCAGAACAGAACACTGCAAGCAATACAGGTCTACAAAACATAACAGGAGATTAACAATGGCTACCATAGTGTCTCTTGCCTTCTTTGAAATAGTTGTTCATACACTTACACACAATAAACTCAAAAAAAAAAACATAAAACCAGACAAAACAAAAGAATAAAACCATTACAGGCCTTCAAATCAGACAACAAGAAATCAGCAATGGCTACCGTAATATCTTTTGTTTTCTTCATAAAAGCTGTTCCTATCTTCTCACATATTGCAATCAAATAGTAGAAAAGAGACTTAAACCTATTAAATCAAAGTATAAAATCACCATTGGACTTCAGAACCTTTCCCCCATATTTATTGGGAATTTTGTACCTTATTGAGTCTTTCTGTTTCTTACACTAGGGAGAAGATGAGGTGTTTACACATGTGAGTTTGGTTTATTTCACTTATGAGTATGGTCTCAAGTCGCATCCATTTACCTATAAAAGCCTCAATGTGATCATTCTTTGTAGCTGAATAGTACGCCATTGTGTAAAAGTACCACATCTTTTTTATCCATTCCTCAATTATGGGCATTTGGGTTGTTTCCAAGGTTTGGCTATTACAAATTGTGCTGCTTTGAACATGGGTGCACATACATCATTGTGGTATGATGATTTCATTTCTTCTGGGAATATGCCCAGAAATAGAATAGCTGGGTCAAATGGGACTTCCAGTCATAGCTTTTGGAGGAACCTCCAGACTGATTTCCACAGTGGCTGCACCAGTCTACACTCCCACCAACAGTGAAGAAGGGTTCCTTTTTCCCCACAGCCTCTCCAGCATTTGTTATTGGTGGTTTTCTTAATCCTGGTCATTCTTTCTGGAGTGAGATGAAATCTCAGAGTTGTTTTAATTTGCATTTCTCTAATGACCAATGATCCTGAGCATTTCTTCATGTATTTATTTGCCATTCGTATTTCTTCAGCTGAGAAGTGTGTTTTCATCTCAGATGCCCATTTTTGGATTGGCTCTTTGAATTTCGAGGGCCTGATTTTTTTTTTAATTCTTTATACGTTCTAGATAGAAGACCTTTGTCTGAAGGACAGTTGACTAAGACTTATTCCCAATTTGTGAGTTTTCTTTTCACTCTGGTGGAGATTTCTTTTGACATGCAGAAACTTTTTAATAAGACGAGATCCCAATGGTTGATTCTGGGAAGTGCTTCCCGTGCAGTTTGACTTTTGTTCATGAATTCTCCACCTATCCCTATGTTTTCAAGATTTCTACCCACTTTGTTTTCCAGCAGATTTAGTGTTTCTGTTTTAATATTTAGATCTTTGATTCATTTCAACTTTATTTAGTGCATGGTGATAGGAATGGGTCTAGTTTTAGTTTTCAGCATATGGAAAGCCAGTTTTTCCAGCACCATTTATTAAAAAGGCTATCTTTCTTCCAGTGAACATGTTTGGCCCCTTTGTCAAAGATAAGGTGGCTGAGTGTGTGTGTACTTGGGGCTGTATCTTCTAATCTATTCCATTGATCCTCAGGTCTGTTTTGATTCCAGTACCATGCTGATTTTATTACAGTAGATTTGTAGTATAATTTCAAATCTGGAATTGTGATGCCTCCTTCTCTACCCTTGCTGCCCAGAATTGCCTTTGCTATTCTAGGTCTCTTCGGGTTCCAGATGAATTTTAAGAATGATTTCTCTAGATCTGTGAGATATGCTAATGGTATTTGGATGGGAATTGCATTAAATCTGTATAATAATTTTGGGAGAATGGCCATTTTCACAATGTTTGTTCTTCCTATCCATGAGTACAGAATGTCTCTCCATTTTCTGAGATCCTCTTTGATCTCTTTTTTCAGAGTACTATAATTTTCATTGAATAGATCTTTTGCTTCCTTTGTTGGGTTGATTCTTAAGTATTTCATCTTTTTGGATGCTATTGTGAAGGGTGTAGTTTCTCTTATTTCTCTCTCAATGAGTTTGTTGTTTGTATACAGGAATGCTATTGATTTCTGAGTATTGACTTTGTATCCAGCTACATAACTGAATTTGGTTATGCCATCCGGAAGTCTTTCTACGGAGTTTTGCGGGTCTTCTATGTAAAGTATCATGTCATCTGCAAAGAGTGATAATTTAACTTCTTCCTTTCCTATGCTTATTCCTTTGATTTCTTTCTCTTGTCTAATTGTTCTGGCTAATGTTTCCAGCACTATATTGAATAGGAATGGTGAAAATGGATATCCTTGTCTTGTTCCCAATTTTATAATGAAAGCTTTCAGTTTTTGACCATTTAATGTGATACTGGCTGTTGGTTTGTCATAGATGGCTTTTATCAGATTGAGGTAAAGACCATCTATTCCAATTTTCCATAGGGTTCTTATCATGAATGAGTGTTGGACTTTATCAAAAGCTTTTCCTGCATCTGTTGAAATGACCATGTGATTATCTTTGGCTCTACTGATATGGTGTATTGCATTTATTGATGTGCATATGTTGAACCATCCTTGCATTCCTGGGATGAATCCCACTTGGTTGTGGTGTATAATGTTCTTGATGACTTGCTGCATTCTGTTTGCCAGTATTTTATTGAGGATTTTTGCATCTATGTTCATTAGGGAGATTGGCCTGCAGTTCTCTTTTTTGGTTGGGTCTTACTCTGGTTTTGGTATTAGGGTAATACTGGCTTCCAGGAATGATTTAGGGAGACTTCCTTCCCTTTCAATTTCATTAAAGAGTTTGAGGAGTGATTGCATTAAGTCTTCCTTGAATTTCTCATAGAATTCAGCTGTGAATCCATCAGGACCTGGACTTTTTTTGGTTGGTAAGGTTCTAATTACATTTTCAATTTCCTTAACTGAATTTCAGTTATTCAGTAGTTTTATATCTTTTTGATCCAGTTTTGGTAATTGATATGTTTCTAGAAATCTGTCCATTTCTTTGGTGTTATCGCACATATGAAAGTAAAGATTTGCGAAGTAGGTATTGATGATCTTCTGTGTTTCCACAGGATCTGTAGTGATTTCACCCTTTCGTTCCTTATCGCATGGATTTGAGTTTTATCTTTCCTTTTTTAAATAATGTTGGCTAGGGGCTTATCAATTTTATTTATTCTTTCAAAGAACCAGTTCTTGATTCATTGATTCTTTCTATTGTTTTCTTAGTCTCAATTGCATTAATTTCTGCTCTGAACTTTATAATTTCCTCCCTTCTTTTGGCTTTGGGTTGGGCTTGCTCTTTTTTTTCTAGATGTTTGAGGTTTAACATCAGATTGTTTATTTGTGTTCATTCCATTTTCTGGATGTGGGAATTCACTGCAATAAATTTCCCTCTGAGGACTGCTTTCATTGCATCCCACAGATTTTGGAAAGTTGTATTTGTATTTTCATTTGCTTGTAGATATTGTTTAATTTCTTCTTTAATTTCCTCTGTGACCCACTGATTGTTCAGGAGTGTATTATTTAATTTCCATGTGTTTACAGAGTTTTTGCAGTTTCTTTTGTCATTCATTTCCAGTTTGATAGCATTGTGATCAGATAGTATGCATGGGATAATTTCGATTCCTTTGCATTTACTTAAGCATGTTCTATGGGCTAATATATGGTCTATTCTAGAAAGTGTACCATGTGAAGCTGAGAAGAATGTATACTCTGTTGTTGTTGGGTGGAAAACTCTGTAGACGTCTACCAGGTCCATTTGTTCACAGGTTTGATTCAGTTCTGTTATTTCTTTGCTGATTTTCTGTCTAGCTGATCTGTTTCTTTCTGTCAAGGGTGTGTTAAGGTCTCCTGTTATAATTGCATTATTGCTTATTTGATTTTTCATTTCTATTAACACTTGTTTTATGTAGTTGGGTGCTCCCATATTTGGTGCATATATATTTAAGATTGTTATTTCTTCCTCTTGGAGTTTTCCCCTAACCAGTATGTAGTGACCTTCTTTATCTCTTTTGACCATTATTTGTTTGAAGTTCACATCGTCTGTGAGCAGAATAGCTACCCCTGCTTTTTGAGGAGTTCTGGTTGCATGGAGTGTTGTTTTCTATCCTTTGACTTTCAGTCGGTGAATTTCCTTTTGGGTTAGATGGGTTTCTTGTAGACAGCATATGGTTGGATGTTGTTTCTTGATCCATTCTGCCAGTCTGTTTCTTTTGATTGGTGAATTGAGGCCATTTACATTAATGGTTATAACTGATATATACTGGCATGTTTTAGTCATGTTATCTTTCTGTGGTGATTTCTTTACTTTTTCCCTCTACTTAATTGTTTGCCCTGCTTGGTGCTCTTCTTCTGTTGATCTTCTTGACAGTGTAGCTATTTTCATGTCTATCTACAGTATCTTTTAGTATTCTTTGCAGGGTTGGTTTGGTGGTCATGAAGTTCTTCACCTGCTCTTTGTCATGGAAGTATCTTTTTTCTCTTTTGATTTTGAAGGATAGTTTTGCAGGGTACATCAGTCTGGGTTGGAAGTTGTTTTCCTTTAGGACTTGAAATACTTCACTCCATGCTCTTCTTGATTTCATTGTTTGTGTTGAGAAGTCTGCTGTGATTCTGATGGGCTTTACTTTATAGGTGATTTGCTTCTTTTCTCTCACAACTTTTAATAGTCTGCTCTTATGTTGAATTTCTGGAATTCTGATAATTATATGTCTGGGTGTTCATTTATTTTGGTTATGGCTAGTTGGAGTTCTATATGCTTCACTTATCTGTATGTCAGTTTCCTTTCCCATGTTTGGGAAATTTTGAGCTATTACTTCTTTAGTGTTTTTACATGATTTGTGTTTTCTCCTTCTTTTTCATTTACACCTGTCAGTCTTATATTGTTTTTCTTTGCATCATCTTGTAACTGCTGAATTGCTATTTCCTGATTCCTTGTTATTTTTCAAAGATGTTTCCTTTTTTCCTCACTAGCTGCAATCATGTCTTTGAGGCCTGAAAATCCATTTTCACATTCACTGAGGCGGCTTTACCAGCTTTCAGTGGCATTCTTGACTTCCTGGATATCTCTTTGAATCTGTTTCATGCATTCTAATTCTTTCTTGTATTCTTCATTCAAGGTTTCCATCTTTTTACAGTGTTCCTTTATTTTTTCAACTATGTCTTCTTTAGATGTGTTTAGCATTTCTTTCATTACATTTATCATCTCTTGTTTTATCTGGGAAATCATTTCTAATCTCAGTTCCTGTAAAGTTTCATGTAGTTATTTCTTTACTTCAGTTGCTATCATTTTAGAAGTTTCAGGTTGTGACTTATACCTTCTTCTATGTCCGTGTCTCTTTGGCTTGTTTGGGAAGTACTGGAGGTGCAAGATTGCATTTTGTTCTTTTGTTTTGTCATTTTCCTGTATTCCCCTGTGTCAGGTGTATCCAACATGCAAGGTTAAGAGGCTCCAAGGCTAGGTGAAATTCACAGTGCATGCCTTCAGCTCCAGCCAAGGCTACCACTGTGGCTGCTCTATTGCTGGGCAGTGACTGGGTAGAGACCAAGCAGGACCCCAGTGGTGCTCCAAACCTCCCAGGCTGATGGTTGAATTGGCGCAGGTCCCTACCTGTCTGCTCGCAAGGTCCCAAGCTGCACAGCTAGGTGAAATTCACTGTGCGTGGCTTCATCTCACACCAGACCCAGAGCTGTGGCTGCTATGCTGCTTTGGGGTGGCTGTTCAGAGCCCAGGCAGGACCCCAGGGATGCTCCAAACACCCCGGGCTGATGGTGGAAATCACACGGGTCCTTACCAGGCTGCTCATGGGGTCCCAAGCTGCACAGGTAGGTGAAATTAACTCTGTGTGCCTTCGGCTCATGCCAGGCCCAGAGCTGCAGCTGCTATGCTGCTCTGGGTGGCTGGGTGGGGCTTGTCTCTCATTCTTTTTCCTGAGAAGTAAGTGTGAGGGGCAGGGTAGCTCCTGAGAAACCAAAGAGCAAATCAAAAACCAGGAGTTTGTGGGATCCAGCTTTAAACCAGAAGAGCAGCAAGGAAGCACAGCATCAGGATCATGGCCTGGCAGTGGCTATGAGACAGCAAAAAGACAAAAGGCTCGAGTGAGCTCTGAGCCAGGGAAAAAACTGTCTTCAAATGAGACTTCATATAGAACGGCCTTTGCAAGCTAAAACTGAGGTAACTGTTCACTCTGGGGGAAATAAAGCTGTTCAAGAAAGAAAATAGAGTTTGACTTCACTTTGCAGTGAGCAACATCTAAATCATCTAAATGACTAATCAATATATTTTGCATTTTGAGAAAACAGAGGGGAAGAGGGTTTAAAAGAAGTAATTACATATCTGTTAAGAGGAAGACAAATATGACTAAAATTTTGATCAATAAATAGGAGTATAAGCACATTATGAAACAATATGACTGGGACAAAAAGTTGCAGGAATTAAAAGAGAACTTCCTGGGTAGCATAACTGAGAGAAGCAAAAAGGAAATCAGGCAACTGTTTTCCATTTTAAATCTACCTGCATCTGAATCCTTTAACAATGATGAATTTATTCTAAATTAAATAATAATATAAAGAATAATCAGGGAAGGAAATTTGGAGAATCAGAGATATAGGAAGGAGGTGAGTCCAGACTCTTAAAGTATTATCAAATTGGAGTCAATTAAGTTGTTAGAACTAGCACAGAATATAGCAAATGAGTACAAATATGGTGCTCTATGTGCAAGACAAAAATGAAGGTTTTTTTTTTTTTTTTTTTTGACAGGGTCTCATTATGTAGTTCAGGCTAACTTTGAACTCACAGTGATCCTCCTGCCTCAACCTCCAATTCTAATCAATGAGAAAACATAAACAATGCTTGAAAACCTGTCTAGCCATCTAGAAAAAAAAATACACAAAAGTGAATGTCTACCTCATTTTTCCATCACACCAAATTCCCAAAGAAACAAAGATTAAGTTTGCTGTCTTTATTTAATGAAGCTACAAAAGTTTAAGGAGAACGCATGAGGGAAAAAAAGATTTTGTAACCTTAGATTGAGGACAAAGTAAATTAGCCACTTTCTCAATTACTTTTCTCATTGCTGAAACAAAATATGCAACACCCAAAGTGGAAAAGTTTATTTAGCTTACAGTTTATAGAGGTTTTAGTTCATAATCAGCTGTCTCCAAGGCAGGGTGCACATGGCAGAGAAGCAGCAGTTCCTGGCCACAGGAGACAGCAGAAGCAACATGACAGAGCGAGACAAGTCTCTTTGAGCTCTTTATATTGTATCTAGTCTACTGGGATTAAGGCATACCAATCCAATTAGGGCATACCAATCCAGCAATCACTCACTCTTAATCCCAGCACTCTTAATCCCAGCATTGCACTATGAATCAATCATACACTCTAGATCCAGCCACCTCTGAGAAAGCTCTATGACCGCATGAGGCTTTGAGGGGACATCCAGACACAAACCACAACAGCCACTAAATCATGGAACCTTTACTAAAAAGAGCTATTTGGTGGACACTGTTAGTTGCTTCCCTAATATTCATTTTCCTCTTCTCCCCAGTTAATAAGAACCAAAACTGATGGTGGAAGAGAGTGAACCATGTGCTCAGAAAATCATATTTTTCTAAATTCTCTTGCATTCAGAAGTGGTCACATGATACAGTTTTAACTAACTGGATGTATATAGAAACTGATTTCTGAGAAAGTGTTTCTTCTCTGGTACAGACCCAACCTCTTTAATCTGTGCCCTTCCTTTCTGTAATGCACACACATGGACCAGAACAACCATCTAGGAACCATGTGGCACCAATAGGGTGATGAAGAGTCATGCTAAGGATCACAACATGGAAAAATAGAGAAAGCCTGGTTCCCTGATGGCATCACTGGACCTTGGACTCCCTTACTCCCAAACTTCATATTCATTCAAAGACAATTTAAAAAATAAGAAACAACTGTGGTTCTTATACAGTGTAAAAATGTACCTGTATTAAAGATTTTATTAAATGCATCAGTGAAGAAACTACCAAGGTGTTTTAGTCCAAAGAGTAGACACACTTATGAATAGAAATACTGAAATGAGTGTACAAACAGAACACTATGGGGATAGTGACAATGGGAGAGCTGCCCCTCTCCTGACATAATTCATTACAATGGCATGGACTTATTTGCTTTGCTATCAGTTATCTAAAGCAGAATTGTAAAAGAACTCATAGAATTGGAATCAGATAATCCAGAAAGGTGTGCTCTGAACAGTGCAGTTTTCCATTGAAGAACAAATTCTACCCTTGTTGTTTCAAGCAAACATTCTCCCCTCTGCTCAGGATACCATTAGTGTTGCTTTTTATTTCCTGTAGTTGAACATATTCCTCACAGATACAACTGCTAGATTTGACAGCATAAATTTAGTTTTTAAACTTTACACAAAATAAAAAGAGCTAAAATACTGCAATAAACTGAAACAAAATTCCCAACATAAATGACAAAGAAATAATTCCCTTAACATTAACAAATCAGCCCAGTAAGAAAAAGACTACCAATGCAATAGAAATTAGCAAACAGCATTTACAATTCAAAAGAAATGTGAATACCTTTTAAACAGAGAGAAGTTATTCAACTAAACCCATAAGTTTTTTTAAATGTAAATTAAAACTACAATGGATTACTATATATAGTCTAATCAGAAATGCAGCGCATATTTAAATTTTTAAAAAATATTACAGTAAAAGACACGTTGCTACAAATCCTCCTCAAAATAACCCCCTTCACTTTGAACACACTTATCTCATTATTCTTGCCACTTTCTGGTGCAGTCTCGAATCCTCTTTCATGATTGTTTCTAGGAGGAACAATCAAAACCACAGAGGGCAGCTGCTGCATGCCATTCAAAGAAAGGCGGACTGGTTAAAAACATTGAAGTTTGTCCTCCTTATTCTTCGATCTGGCACCAGGGGACTTCTGACTCTTCCCCAAAGTCAAAATGATCACAAAAGGTAAACATTTTAAGTGGATTCAGGACATGAAAAATCTGTGACAGCATAAGTAAAAACACTCACAAAAGAAGACTTTCAGAACTGCTCCAGAAAGTGGCAAAAATGGTGGGATAAATGTGCTTGAAGTGAGGGGAAGTACTTTGAGGGGCATTAATAGCAATATGTGTTTTACTGTAATAATTTTTTATTTAAATATTTTCTGAATCTTGTGATAACACTTCATATTTTATGGATAAGCAAGAATATAAAAATTGAGCCGGGCGTGGTGGCTCACGCCTGTAATCCCAGCACTCGGGAGGCTGAGACAGGTGGATCATTGTGAGTTTGAGACCAGCCTGGGCTACAAAGTGAGCTCAAGGCCAGCCTGAATGGCATAGTGAGACCCTGTCTCAAAAACAGGGCCGGGGATCTAGCTCAGCGGTCTAAGAGCCTGCCCGGCAAGCGCAAGGTCATGAGTTCAATCCCCGGTGCCGCAAAAAAAAAAAAAAAGAATATAAAAATTGATTGAAGGTAAGGGAAATAAGGTATTTTCATGGATTATTGTGAAAGGATTAACTTAATATGGCCAACGTGAAGGATAACATCACAAAAAACCTGAAAATAGTCAATGTATGCATACCCTTTGTCACACTAATACCACTTGTAGACATTCATCCTGTAGTTATACTTCTCTGTGGACACAAAGATATGTGTAGGGATATTTTCTTTGTAGGATTGTTTGCAGTTGCAAAAGACTACAAAACTATATAAGTAATTATTCATGCATCCATGAAATGGAATACCATACAACTATTTAAAATAATGTGTACATGGGGAAGTACTTCAAAGAATCAACAACTGGGATCTCATCTTATTAAAAAGTTTTTGCACTTCAAAAGAAATCACCAACAGAGTGAAAAGAAAACCCACAGAATGAGAAAGAATTTTAACCAGCTGTCCCTCAGACAAAGGACTTATATCTAGAATGTATAAAGAATTGAAAAACATCAGGCCTCCCAAATTGAAAGACCCAACCCAAAAATGGGCATCTGAGATGAACATGCACTTCTCAGATGAAGAAATACAAATGGCAAATAAATACATGAGGAAATGTTCAACATCACTGGTCATTTGAGAAATGCAAATTAAAACAACACTGAGAGAGCAGGGTATGTTGGCACACACCTGTAATCCAAGTACTCAGGAGGCTGAGGCAGGAGGATTGTCACGAGTTCAAGACCAGCCTGGGCTACAAAGTGAGCTCAAGTCCAGCCTGAACTGCATAGTGAGACCCTGTCTCAAAAAAGGCAAAAAAAAAAAAAAATGAGATTCCATCTCACTCCAGAAAGAATGGTGGCCATCAAGAAATCAACCAATAACAAATGTTGGCAGGGCTTTTGGGAAAAAGGAACACTTCTTCACCATTGGTGGGAGTATAGACTGGTGCGGCCACTATGGAAATCAGTACAGAGATTCCTCAAAAAACTAAGATTGGAAGTCCCATTCAATCCAGCTATTCCCCTTCTGGGTATTATCCCAGAAAAATTGAAAATGTCATGCCACAGTGATATATGTGCACCCATGTTTATAGCAGCACAATTTGTAATAGCTAAATCTTGGAAACAACCCAAATGCCTATCAACCACAGAATGGATAAAAAAGATGTAGTATTTTTGCACATGGAATATTACTCTGCTATAAAAAAAGATAATCTTGAGGCTTTATTAGGTAAATGGAGGCAACTTGAGACTATACTCATAAGTGAAATAAATCAGACTCACATTTGTAAATATCATTGTCTCCATAGTGTAAAAAATAATAATAAACTGAAAGAGTAATAAGATCCAAAATGTGCAACAGATATTATAGTAATTAAAGGGAAGGAAAGTGCTCAAAAGGAAAGAACGACTGGGATAGGGGAAAGGAGAAATGGTAGAAAGGAAAAGATTATATGTATGTAGGTATACACATATAACTGTATGTATGTATATGTGTGCAAGATAGATAACTACTAATCTTGGTTAGTTCATCAAAAAGAATAGTTTGTGCTGTCATTGTTTGATTGTTTGATCATATTTTATGCCTAGTTCTTGTAACCTGAACAACTACTTCTAGGATAACAATATGCAGTGTATTAACTATTATTGATTTCTTACTGTTTTTTTTAAATTCTGTATTATTTCTATCTTTTTTTCTGTTTTGCTTTTTAAAATAAATAAAATAAAATAAATAAAATAATGTGTGCAAGCCCTGGATTCAATCCCCAGCACCACAAAATGCAAACATACATATATACATACACAGACATACATTCATACATAAAATAATGGTCAAAGTGGAAGTATTGTGTCAGCTGGGATAGGCTGGGATACTTTAGTCATACAGCACTTGCCTAGTAACACTGAAAAAAACAAGGCAGCAGGAAAAAAAAATCAGCAGACTCCTTGGTAATATCAGTATTACTTCAGTATCACTACTGTTTCCATATTCATTAAACAAATATTTTTAGGTTATGAGCATAACTCAGATTTCCAAACACCCCCTTTATCTCTATTAAGCTGTACTAGATCTGTAGTAGACACCTACTGCTCACCATGACCCTCAATGGCACCTATCACCCAGTAGGTTTTTATGGCAGCCACATGTAACAGCCTGCTGGGTACAGTTGATTGCAGGACGTAGTGAACACCTAACCTTGGGCCAATCACATTCTCCCCCATGGAACTCTGGAATAGAACATAATACTGGCCATGGTATAGAACACAATACTGGCCCTGGATGAGGCCAGTGGGAGATGTGGCCTTGTGTATTACAGAGGCTTCTTACCAGACACTGAGAAAGCTGATCAATCAGCTGGGCCCAATCAGAAGAGAGAAACCACAATGTAAGTTGGATAGAGAAGGTTTAAAACAAAAAGTGATGAGGGATTGGCTACTAATAAGAATACAGAAGTAGCAGAAATAAGGAGCAGATACAACTCCTAGGGTTGAGATAGTACACCCGAGGAAGAGCTACATACCCCTTGGAAATGAGTCTCAGATCACTGGATGGGTAAGTCACAGGGCTGCCACACCAGTGAATCTCACTGGAAATCCACCCTGTTTTCACATGTGGGTGTCTCACTGGGGGCACTTCACTATCAGACCACCTGCCCGCTGAGGGAGTAGGAACAAGAAGAGGGTGTTGGTCGCAGAAGCTGCAGGCCCCTGGGTGCTGCTGGCAGCCTAGCATTGCAGAAGCTGGAGACTCCAAGTGCACTTCCAGGACCTGTGCTGATGAAGAGGGCCATGCCACAGAAGTAAGATCTTGAGATGCAACACACACTGCAAGAGCCTGCCAAGGCAGCCTTATAGCTTGCCAGGCAGCCACAAAAGAACCAGGAAGCAAGGCTCTTTCCCTCTTGCACCCTGTACAGACAAAGCTTAATGTGGTACCAGCTGGCCAAGGAAACATATTTAAAGGGCCCAAATCTATTTTCACAATAGAGGCAGTGAAGGGAAAATTTGATGTTGACACTAGCTCTTTTAAGGCAGAGAATAATACTAAACAAAACCCTCACAAATCCATAAAGAAAAGGCCAGTAAATGAGAAAGAAAATTCAGAGAAGCACAGAGGAAAAATTGAAAGCAGAGGCAAAAGATATGCAAAAGGGCAAGTTGAGACAGGCTGGCAATAACAAAGTCACTGAATTAAAATCTTAGATAATAACTGTACCATTGCTGAGTTCTCATAATAGGATACTGTTGTTTGTATCTCCTGGTTTTATCCTTTTCAGTTCTTTGGAATCTCCTTCCCTAAATGGAAAGCTACATAATAAAAAGTTTTTTAAATCCTTTTTCTGGCAGGGAGAAGCAGCCAGTCCAGCCCCTTCACATGCGGCCACCATTGGTATCCTCTCTCTGATTGCCAGAACAAGCCAGGAGAACCAGCCAGTCACAGCTTGGAGAAGCCAAGAATGTCTGGAGAAGTGCACCCTGCACCCCACTGCCTCCTGGGAAATATGAGTCAGGAAAAATCCTGGTGCCTGACCCATTCCCCTACATTATTGATGGGTAGCTAACATGGGAAGCACCTGGGACCCCACAAGCTGCTCATGTGGGGTAACCCAGAAAAATGTCAAGATGAAGGTGCAGAAGGCAAGCTCTGGTCTCCAGCCCAAACAGAACAAGTCCAGGAGACATGGACATGAAAGAAAGGGAAAGTTGCACATCTGAAATTTCTGGGATGATGGCAACTGAAGTAAAAAAACAAAACAACAACAACAAAAAAAACTACTTCATGAGGCTGTAAAAGAAATCAGAACAGAAATGATATCTTAGGTAAAAACATGACAAACATAATAAAAGGGTTGCTGAGCATATCTAAAGAAGACATAGATTTTTAAAAAAGAAGGCACATAAGAGAATTAGGGAAACCTTGGATGAACAATAAAGAGAAGAATTGGAATGCATGAAACAGACCCAAAGAGACATCCAGGAAATTAAAACTCCATTGAAAACTGGCAAAACCACTTGAAAGAAACTGAAGATAGACTTTCAGAACTTGAAGACAGGATGGCAGCTAGCAGTCATGAAAGGAAAGATCTCTTTAAGAAAACAAGGAACCAGGAAATAACAATTCAACAGCTACAAGACAACACAAAGAAAAATAATTTAAGAATGATGGGTGTCAGTGAAAAAGCAGGGGTCAACACAAATGACATAAACAGACTATTTACAGAAGTAATAGCAGAGAACTTCCCAAACGTGGAAAAGGACCTGACATACAGATGAGTGCGATTTAGAATTCCAACTAGCCATAACCAAAAGAAATCTACACCAAGACATATAATAATCAAGAACCCAGAAATTTAGCACAAGAACAGAATACTAAAGGCTATTAGAAAAAAGAAACAGATTGCCTATCAAGGAAAATCCATCAGAATCATGACAGACTTCTTAACAAAAACTATCAAGTCAAGAAGAGCTCAGAGTGAAGTATTTCAAGTCCTGAAAGAAAACAACTTCCAACCCAGATTGATGTACCCTGCAAAACTATCTTTCAAAATTAACAGAGAAGATACTACCATGACCAAGAACACCTGAAGGAATTCATGACTACCAAACCAACCCTAAAAAGAGTACTGAAGGATATTCTAGAGAGAGATAAAAATGATCCTGGTCCCAATAACAGCAGCCAAGTTGGATAACCAGGCAGGGCAGGCAATTGAATGGAGGGGAAAAGTAGGGGAGCCAACAGCAGGAAAAAAGCATGGCAGAGATGAACCAGTGTGTGTTGGCTGTAACCATTAATGCAGATGGCCTCAGTTCACTGATAAAAACACAGGCAGAGTGGATCAAGAAGCAAGATCCATCAATATGCAGTATACAAGAAACACATTAACTTGAAAGGAAATTCATAGATTGAAAGTCAAAGGGGAGAAAACAATGCTCCATGTGACAGGGGACCAGAAAAAAGCAAGGATAGCTTGCCCATCAACTGCAGAACAAATAGCAAAGATACAGCATTTTTATACAATGGAAAACTACTCAGCGATAAAGAAGGATAATCACAAGGCTCTTGTAGGTAAATGGATGCAACTTGTGATCATGCTCTTGGATGAAATGGTTCGGACTCACATAGGTGAACATCATGTTGTCTCCCTAGTATAAAAAACTGAAGGAGTTAGTGGGATCCAAAATGCACAATAGATATTGTGAAAGTGAAAGGGGAGGAAATGTCTAGAAAGGGGAAGTGGTAGCCACTGTTAATTCCCTACTATTTTGTTTTAAAATCCTGTATTTCTTTCATTGTTTTGTTTTGACTGGTTTTATTCTGTTTTGTTTAGTTTGATTTTATTATATCTGATGGTATGGACAGCTATTTTGAAGATAACAAGAGGCATCATGGTAGCCACTGTTGATTTCCTATTATCTTGTTTTGAAGTTCTGTATTGCTTTCACTGTTTTATTTTGATTGACTTTATTCTGTTATTCTGTTTTATTTTGCTTGGTTTTATTCTCTTAAAAAATAAAACAAAAATTAATTCTTTTTCCATTATATTTGCTATTGAACTTTAAATAGTATAGCTGGATTTGACCTGAACACAATTGTCTGTTTCCCCTGAACCATTCCTTCAGATGCCATATTAGTGGTATGTTCTTATAAAAGTGAACAATTAGTATTTTGGAACAAAATCATAAAGCCTTCCTTGTTAGTCTTATATGCATATTTCTTAATGTTATGTCTTGCCAGGTGATCAAAAAAATTCAATCGATTTGATCACTTGAGCAAGTTTTCTACCAGCTTTCTTAGGGAGCCTATGTGTAATTCCTAAGACCAACTTGCATCTGTCTAGTAATTCATTTGTATGTTTTCATGTGGAGCTGATTATGGTGCAGCTTGTTTTTATTAGTTCTTTTAAATGGGTTGTATTATTATTTCACTTGATAGAGTCAATTCATCACCTCATTCTTTATCCTGTCTATTGGAGTTACTAGTTTATTCTGCCATTGACATTGTTAGCAATAGGGAGCACTCGCCCCATGGTGTAGTATCATCTCTTTCCAGCTGCTGTTTTGTTCCTCCGTGTTATGGTTAATACATTGTGTCAACTTGAGCAGTGAAGTTTAACTGAGAGACTCAGCAGGGAACCAGGGTTCTTTGTAAATATCCTCATCCTGTGTAAAGGAGGGCAAGGATGTTTTGTGAGTGCTACACCTGCCCTGGAGTGGGGGTGGTCTGTGTACAATTTGAGAGTAGAGAAGAGACTTGCATTTTGCTCTTTTGCTCTGGCTGCTGCCTTGAAGTGTTGCCCCAGTGCCATGCCACTCTGCTTTGGAGCCAGCTGATTATGGACTGAAATCTCCAGAACTGTAAGCTAAATAAACCTTTTCTTCCCTAATTTTGGGTGTCAGGTGTTTGGAATAAAAGTAACCAAAACACTTGGTTACTGGTAGCTTTCCATAGTCTCACATCGCACTTTCCCTCTTACAGCTTGTTTTGGTTTGGAGAAAGTGGCTGTACCTGTATTTTAATTTAAATTTAATTTTCACTTCTTTCAGCCTCTGATTTTTCTTCTCACCAAATTTCTTCCATCTGTTTCCTGCATGATGTTTGTCTTTTCTCCCAGTATTTCTTAGTACAGGATGCTCTTGTGGTTCTTGCAGCCATAATCCGTTTTCATTTCAAATGACTCCTTTCAAACTTTGTGTTTTATGTATACCTCTCTATTCCATTCTTTCTAGTGATTCTTTTTCATTTTCCTATAAGATCCTCTTGCTTGAGGCAGGTATTTTTCCACATTTATGATAATGATAACAATCCCCTTCAGTGAGGGTCAAGTATCTCTCTACCCCCAGGGCCCTTGCTGGTCCCCACCTTTCCCTCATTGGGCCTGAGATGACTCTAATCTAAGACAGACTCATATGAAGAATGTAAACTGGATCATGGATCAGTGGTTCCCAAAGTGAAAAACAGCAGAATCCCACCTGTGCTTGTTAAAATGGGAATTCCTGGGTCCCACTGAGACAAACTGAATTGTAATCTCTGGAGTAATGCCTGAAATCTGGAGAGATTATCTCTGGGTAATTTTTATGCACCCTAAAACTGAATTGCTAGAAAGAAGTCAGCTGGTATAGTTGGTGTCTAATGTCTTCCCAAAGCCTTATGCAATCATAGGTGGGTCTTTTTCAGAGGTAACGGGATGTAGAGTGTGATGCTGGGAATAAGGGTGTGTGATTACTGAATTAGTCTAGTGGTTGGTTTGGCATAGTTCTGTGTAGGATTAAGGGTGCCCCACCCTGAGTGTGAGTGCTACCCACCCTAATGGTGGACAGCCTGAATACAATATAAAGGAACAGAATCTGTCACTTGCTTGCTGCTTGCTGCCTTCTCCCTGACCTGCTATGGACTATTTCTCCTCTGCAATGTCCCTCTCCCATGTCATTCTGCCTTGTAGCCAACTGTTATGGTTTGGGACTAGGTGGCCCCTCGAGCCTCATGCAGTCATGGAAGCTGCTGAATCTAGCGTTTGTGATTGCTTTGTTGTCTAGTGCTGGGATTGGCTGTGTGAGTTCTGCACCCAGCCAGGGGTGGAGCCGGCACACAATGTAAGGTTGGGAAGAAACCATGTTTTCTCTCTTTTGCACAGTTTGCTCTTGCTGCTTGTAGTCACCATGAATGGCTGCCCCTCAGCCAGGCCACTATGCCTTGGAACCAGCTGAGTATAGACTAAAACCTCCGTAACTGTGAAAACTAAACCTTCTCTTCCCTAATTTTGGGTGTCGGGTATTTTGTCTCAGCAACAAGAGAAAAGTAACCAAAACACCAGCCAACCTTGAACTGTGAGCTGCAACAAACCTTTCTTCCTTTAACTCTGTCTTGGGTTTCCTCTGGAACTTAACTCTGGTTCCCACAAGTAAGACTGACATAGGAACACAGAAGCACCATTATATGACTGAGGGGAGATTTTTGCATGGTCTGTAACAGAGACCCACCTAATTCACATTCCGAATTCAGAGACCATCCGAGTCACTAGAATCAGCCATGCAGAGAGGCACCACTGCATCAGAACCATAATAAAACCAACAACACCTCATTCCTCAGGCAATATATGAGGATAACTGGCTTGACAAAGGAGGGGGCACATTGACCTGTGTGATGGTTAAGTTTTGTGTGTCAACTTGATGAAGCTAAGGAATGCCCAGCTAACCAGTAAAACATGATTTCTAGGTGTGTCTGTAAAGATGCTTCCAAAGGACATTAGCATTTGAATCAGTAGACTCAGTAAAGACCACCCTTACCAGGGCACATGAGTGTTATTCATTCTGTTGAGGATCTGAAAGGAAGGGCAATGTAAAGGAAAGGCAAATTCACTCTTTCTGCTCAAACTGTAATGTCCATCTTCTCCTGCCCTTGGACATGTCTGGTTCTCAGGTTTTCAGGCTCAGATGAAGACGTAGACCGTCAGCCCACCAGTTCTCCAACCATGAAGCCTGGCTTCCTATAGGCTACACCTACCCAATGACTGGATGTGGTAGGGGTAGTAATTTTAGGATCATTTTTGGGATATGGATGACTCCTTTGTTTGATAACTTCAGCTAAAAGATTCCCTCCATTGGCCTTGCTGAATTCTTCTTAGAATTATACTACTATCTTAGATGCCTCTGCCCCACCTTCCTTCCTCCCTCTCTCCCGCCAGCTGCCCAACAACTACTATAAGCTATTAGACACTAAAGTGGGAGAAATAGATTTCAAGAGTCCTAAAACTGAGCCCCTAATCTG
>RJWT010015813.1:0-20224 GCA_004365215.1 Cuniculus paca | reverse complement strand
GAAACTATCTTGAATACCCTCATTTATGATGGGAAAGTGGAGATGACTATCATTGCTGCCAAAGAAGGCACAGTCGGCAGTGTGGACGGACACATGAAACTGTACAGGGCAGTCAGCCCCATCATCCCACCCACGGGCTTGGTGCGGGCGCCCTGCGGACTCTGCCCGGTAAGCTAAGCAGCTTCTCCTTACCCTCGGCTACCACAGGCACAAATGCCACCTCGAGAAACACAGCCGGTGCACCCGTTTCCAGACTTGCAGGGTTGACCAAGCGCTGCTGAAACTTCCACATAACCTTGACCAACAGACCTTGTGAGGAGCAAATCATCGCCTTACACCCTCTGTGGGATAGTTGCATTTTCTGCTCTTGGTCCTGAAACGCACATTTTGATGAGGACCAGGCATTTCCTAAGTAGGGAAGGAAGTGAGAGTTTTGGAGAACCTATCATGGCCAGGCTGCTCTTGATTTTCAGGTGTGGTCTCATTGAATCCGCCTGTCTTGGAAGTGAGTGGTGTTACTTCCCCTAAAGAGGGAACTTGGGGTGAGGGATGTAGCGCAGTGGCACAGCACACGCTGACAGTCACACTCAGAGTAACATCTTCCCCGGCACGCCCTTTCTCTCATGGCCAGGTAGCCGGCTAGCACCGTGTGCTGGCGGCACTGAGGCCCTCAGGGCATTCAACTCTTAGACGGCTCGTGTGTGCTATATGTCGGTCTCCTGGCCCCCGCTTGAATGCTAGGTGCTCAGTGCCCTGGTTTCAGCTTCTACGTAAAAGGCTTCGCATACTGGGATTTGTGTCCAGAACTGTTGATGGGAAGGAAGAGAGCTAACCATGAGCCCCTGGCTACTTAACACTAAGTCACTCGAATGCATAGGCCTCCCTCTCACGTGGCTCTGCTATGTGCTGTGACAATGTTCATCTTAATGCTGCAGTAAATGATCTGCCTGCTCAAGAGCAGGCCTGATTACAGTATCCTAATTAGGACGATAATCCTAATTCCTTTCAGTTTGCAGATGACTGGGTTAGGTTGGATATAAACTGTTCTGTTTTTTTTTTTAAAGGTCTTTGATGACTGCCATGAAGGCGGTGAGATTTCACCCTCTAACTGTATTTACATGACAGAGTGGCTGGAATTTTAATAAAAGAGCTATGAACTTTACTGACATTTTGCAAATGAGGTTACTTCAAGAATAACTAATTGAATTTATAACGGAACTTCCAATTTGCTTGAAAACACTTCACAATAATGGATACAGACTTGCTGCTGTGAAGGCCTTTGTTTCTTTACATTATGAAGACTGAATTTGTACTGTAGAATAGCACAGAAAACGGGACAGGCCGGGCTCTGGAGAAGCCTGCCCTGCAGCACTGGAGCGTCCCAGCCTTTGACACTCTCGAGGTTTTGCATGACTCAAAGAGAAGCCAGAAGTCTACCAAGCCTGGTGGCAGTGGCTAGAGCACAGAAGTGTTTAAGGTTAACTTGTTAAAGTTTACACTGGAAACATTTATCTGCTTCACTTCTGTCTGTAGGGATTGAAATATAAGCGATCTAAAGAAGACTGACGAGTGCTTTCTGAATGCAATTTGTATGGAGTCAAACCAGCAGCAGAACATACTGTGTTCAGAAAAAATGACCAATTTCAGCATTTTAGACTCAAACTTACACAAATATGTGTGTGTGGATATATGTATATATCTTTTATGAAGACACTTTTAAAAAGGACTTGTGTAAGTGTCCCGTCCCTGCCATCCAGGGAGGCAACCGTGAGCCAGTTGGGCCTGCTGAGTTCTTGAGACCCAGCTTGGGAGACTGAACTGAATCTTGCACTTTCTAGCTACTTCCGCCTGGGCTTCCTGTGCTGGGCAGCACTGCTCAGCAGTCCTGTGGGCTTGGGTTAATTACGGTAGGAATAAAGACTATCAGAATTATTTCTTTCTTAATTGTATATATTAGGATTTTTTTCCTTTGAAAGAAAAAGACAATAAAGTTTTATAAATGGTTGTTATTTGTATACATTTATAGTTTTTTAAAGAAACAACTTAAGGCATAGAGTAATGCAATTACTAGTTCCAAATGATTCAAGTAAAATTAGATTGATTGTAAGCTTGGTCAAATCAGTGCTAACCAGTCTCTAAGAACATTATTCTACTAATGTATCTAATTTGCTTTTTACTAACTTGTCAAGTGTAAGTTTTGTTCAGTGTAACAGATTCAGATAATCCCAGGTGGAAAAAGTAGAATAAGAACATCTATCACACCATACCTGCCAAATTCTCATTCCCAAGACAGCTGCTGTTAAAAGTTCACGTCTTTTCCAGACTTTGTCTGGTCATGTCTAGAAACCAGACTTTCTGTCTTAAAGTGGCCCTGAACCCTCTGTAAGCACAGACAGTCTAGGAAATCCCGCTGCTGCCTCAGACCCACATTCTCCAAGAGTAAGTGTGAATTCAGTGGAAATTGAGCAAGTAGCCAAAAAAAAAAAAAATGTTGGGAATGAAAAAGGCTGGTTGTTTGTTCTGGTATGTTTTGTCTGGAGGTATACAATCAGAAGAAAAATATCTTGGTTCAAAGAGCTCCTTAAGAAGTTAAAGGTTGAACTCTGCAGAGCAAAACATGAAAGATGGAAATGCATTCTGTTTTTTGTTTGCTTTGCTTTTGGGTTTGTTCGTTTTCTGGTACTGGAGATTGAACTCGGGGCCTTCACATTGAGCTACATCCTCAGCCCTTGTTAAAATACTTTATCTTGAGACAGGGTCTCACTAAATCACTCATCCTGGGCTTGAACTTCTGATCCTCCTGCGTTGGCCTCCTACAGTGCTAGATAACAGGTGTGCACTACCATTCCTAGCTGGAAAGGTTATCTTTTGTTTATTGGTTTGGGGAGAAAAGTTACTTATTTTTTTGGTACGGGGGAAGTGAATTCACAACCTTGCACTTGCCAGGCAAGCATTGTGCCACTGAGCCTCCCCAGCCAAGAAAAGGGTTATTTCTAAAAATACTTAAGAATATCAACTCCAAATTGCTGCCATGTATCTCATCCTTTGACATGTTCACTTTAGCATTTTTAGGCTTTTCTCCATCTTTAATCAGAATTACCCAAAAGCAACTGGCTCAGTTAATGCCTGTGACCATGTCCACAAATGGATGACTTGGATCTTGCCACATCCGCAAAATTTTTAACTTACGATGTGGTTCCCAACTACTATAATCCATACGGATATGAACTGGATGTAATTCCTAGACATAGGGTTATAGACACGTGTATGTGTTCCCCAAATTTAAGAACTACAGGATGACGTTTTTTCCCTAGAAAAATCAGAAAACTGGCTAGACTTTATGTTTACACATGGCAACAGCTCAGGCAGGGCTGAGCACTCTGCACAGATCGGTCACTTGGTGGGTATTATACAAGTTTGTGCTTCTGCTCCCGGCCTGACCCGGACACTGCCTGACTCAGCCTGTGTTGGGCTCTCACCTGTCTGAAGGGGCAGGGGGCAGGGGGCAGTGTCACCGGTGAAGCATTTAATATCCGGAGCCAGCTGATACAGCAGTTGTGTTCTGGGCTCTAAGCCAGTTCTCTGCACCTTTACTCCTATTTCCTTTCCCTAACAAAAAAGAAGTTTTATTTCTACGAGGAAAAGATTGTAGCTCTCCAACACATATGAAAACCTGTTTAGTTTTCATCTGGACTGAGATCAGGAAACTTGGGCTCCATTTCCGATGCACTCTCTTCAGATAAATAAGAACTACCTTGAAAAGTGAGCAGAAGTTCAGCTGTGTGTCCGTAGGTCCCTCCTCCATGGAAGAAGTACGGCTGTAGTTCCCAGCAGTTCAGGAAGACTTAGATTCTGTGGAAAACGGAAATGCTGTGTGTGACCTAGCGTGAGGGTGGAAAGGTGTTTTCAGGCCCTGCTGGAGCCTAACCACGTGTGATGTGGCATCACCGCCCTCCCTGCCCAGGGCCATGGACGGCAGGAGCTGTCCCAACTACGAGGGTGCCTGCAGCATGGACTTCACCACGCTGACCAGCTCGTGGAACTCTGTGTTCTGGAAGTGGCCGCGGTCAGTGAATTTGTACAGCCGGGCCCCCAGCCTGTCTGCCACTTCTTGTTGTTCCTTCCAGGGCAGGAAAGGGTCGTCCGTGGAGCCGAACTGCACGATGTGAGTGCAGTTGGCCTTGATCTTCTCCCACTGCCAGGGGCGGCTGAAGTATCCTAGTGGGGAAAAATAACCTCTCAGTGCTTGGGGGTAGTCACTGCCACCCGGACACCCTAACATACCCGGTGGGGACCTTGCAGACACAGGCTCAGCCCCGCTGTGAGTCCGAAGCTCTTTTTGTTTCTGGACACTGATACGTAGCTCTTGCGAAGAGTAAATGGCCCAAATAAAACCAGGCCCCTAGGGCTCAGTGCTAGGCTCTGTGCTGGAAGGAGGCCCACCGGCCACTCCTAGCGGACATCCAGAGCTGGGTGGAAAGCGTTTCTGTGCTGTTAGATTTTTTTCCCCCGATATCTGAAAGCTGGGCCTGTTTAATAACCTCAGCAGCGCTTTGTCAGAAGAAAGGCTTTCCTGAGATTTCTGGCTTCAGACTTACCACTTGCACGCTCATTTTCATCCCCCAAGTCTGATGTGTATGCAGACACTAACACAATAGCATAGACACGATGTGTCTCTGCATACCTGGGGACAGAAAAATGGTGTCAGCCAAGATACGTCAAATCTGGTCCCCCACAAGTCAGCAAACTGCGTAACTCATTTGGTGGCGCTCACGGGAAATGGGTGCTATAGGCTATTGAGGTTGATGAGAAAGTGGCAAGGACGCTGCAGAGCTATAGCTCCAATGACTGCTGCTTGATGAGCTCCTGCTGTGTGCGTGCATGTGTGTGCGCACATGTGTGTGACACTAGGGATGGAATCCAGGGCCTCTGCACTGAGCTGCATTCCCAGACCCTTTTTTAATTTTTTTGAGACAAGGTCTCGCTAAATTGCTAAGGTGCCCAGACTGGGCTTGACCTTGGGAACCTCCTGCCTCAGCCTCCCACAGTGTTGAGATTACAGGTGTGGGCCACCACATTCAACTAAACTCCTACTCATTTTTCAAGGTAGCCCAGACCTCTTCTGCATTCCTTTCCCAAAAGAGGAAAAGATAGGTAACCATTCTGATGCATGCATCCCTTTACCTTTACTGTGCATTGGTTCTAGTTCACATGCAGATTCCCAGGCTAAGCTCCAGAGCATCAGATGCAGAGCGTTTAGGGTTGGGGCCCAGGAATCTGCATTTTAAGCATGCCCTCTTCCCTAACCCAGCTGACTAATTCAAGTGGTCCAGGAACCCCACTTGAGAAATAGTGCAGCGCCAGAAACGAACCTGTGTTACTGCACACTCCAGGCGGCCCTGTGTTACCCATCTGCGCTGTGTTGCATGCGTCTCCCACTCAACCATCAGCTCGGTGCAGGCCGGCGTAAGCCGCACTGGTCTGGGTCCTGCTTCCCAGTATGCTGCTCAGCAAGTGGCACCCGCTAACTGAAGACACGGCCTCGCTCCGAGACCAGGCTAAGGCGGGGGTGGGGCAGGGACAGTCTCAAGAAGCCTCCGGTGCCAGCAAACTCTTCGGGTCAGCATTGTGTTCTTGGGCCTAAACTTTTATTCCCAACTTTTAATCTTGAAAAATGTTAAACTTACAGCAAAGTTGAAGGACGAAAACTACCTAGATTTGTTAAATTTGCCACGGTTCACTCTTGCTTTAGTATCTATTTTCTAAGAACAAAGAGACTGTTCTCTTACATAACCTCAGTTCCATTGTTATAGCCAACACATTAACGCTGACATGGTAATATTATCTGCATCTGTTTTTCCCCAATTATACCAAAAACCACCTTTAAAACTGGTTTTGCCACCTTAGGTCCAGTCAAGGACCATGCACTTGTTTGGTTTTCACAGCTTTCTCTTCACTTTTCCATTTTCTACAAAAGGCACTGGCACAGTTTAATAAGCACTTACGGCAGCTGTTTTGTACGCTACCCCCTAAACTGCGCTGGTTTTTCTCATCATCAGACTGCAATTAAACATTCCTGGCAGAAACACTCGCTAGGTGGCTGTGTGTCCTTCCCACGCCATCCCTTCTGGGGTGAAGCCAGTCTGTCCCGTTACTGGGAGAGCAGGTCTGCTCACGGAAGCTCATCTCTACAGTACTCTCTATTGTAAAGGCATAGTTTCTACTTTGTGATTCACAAGAAATCTATGGGGGTCCCCTGTGATTGGGTCCATTTCCTGCTCCCCCACAAACTTATATTGATGGTTTTACCTGCTTTTCTCCTTCCTTCCCTTAGTTTTAGAAGTCAGCTCTTAGAAGGCTGCTGCCGACCCCACAGTAAATTCAGGGGTCCTATAGACAAGGCCAATCTTCCCCAGGGGGTGGCTTGAGAACACAATTAGCCTTGAGCTGGGACACATGGCAGCAATACAGGGATCTCTTTTTCCAGACAACCCTGGCAGCTTATTAACACCAAGTAGGCCAGGACTGTACCACAGTGGAGTAGCTCTGTGCTCCAAGGCATTACTATTACCATAGCTTTGAACACTGTGGCTGAAAGGTTCTGGAATTTGGCAAGATTCCCTGACCGGCAGGTCATGTGATACCGTGAGTGCCTGCTTGGGACCAGTGGCCATACAAATGAAAGTATTATCCTTTGTCATCCAGCTTAGGGAACATGGGAGAAGCCAACCCCGTCAGGCCTGCTCAGCCAGGAAATCCCCTGCTCCCAAGCTACAAAGGGCGATACAATGCTCCAATGGAGAGCACCCCTGAACTCTAAGGACTGGGCGCTGCAGAGCTAGGGTAACAGCCTCCACCGCCAACAAATCCTAGGGAGCATCTGCCATATGCCAGGCTCTCTCTAGGTGCCAGGGTTTCAGTCTCACAGTAAACAAAGTCCATCTTCGTGGAGCTTACATTCTACTGGCAGGAGACAGACAAGAAATAGGGTATCAGACGACGGAAAGTTCTAGAAGTAATAGAGGGGCAGGCGCCAGCAAGATGTGCCTGTTTTCTGCAGAGTGGCAAGGAGCCCTGGCTGGCAGGAGAGAAGGGAGCGGGTGGACGGTAGATCCCAGAGCCGCTGGGGTTTGAAAAGGATTGCTGCATCCTAGTTCAAGCAATTCCTGCTTTTTTCAGTTCACCAAACAAATCAGGAAGGCATTAAGACAGATTGGGTTACCACCAGGTCAGCGCTGAAACCAGGGGAGCCGAGCTCACGAAGGGGCAGTGCCAACAGCACGCACCTCATGGCTGCGATGGCGCCGGAGCTGTGGCCTATGACGATGGTCCTCTCGTCACACTGCAGCTCCGTCTCCATGAAGGGCAGCCAGACGCTCTCCCGGGCTGTAACTGAGGTTCGGGGTAAGAAAGGGTCATTTGATAGCGACAGCTTCAGCCTAATGTCACCTCACCTTCTAACAAACCACTGACTGCTCGAGGGCCACTGCAAGCTTTTAAACTGCACAACAGGCCAGGAGGTGGGGTTGTTTTGATGGAGACTCAGATTTATGTGTTGCTGGTTGAAAGACCTGTCTATACTTTGAGTAAATAGTTCTGTTTTTTGTTTTCCCGTGTTGTTTTAAAAATACTGAGGGAATAAAAATATAATTCAAACCCCAGCAATCGGGAGGCTGAGGCAGGAGGATCATTGCAAGTTCAAGACCAGCCTGGGCTACAAAGTGAGCTCAAGGTCAGCCTGAACTGCATAATGAGACCCTGTCTCAAAAAGGCCAAAAAAAAAAAATATATATATATATATAGAGAGAGAGGTTTTAATGTAAACTTTCAAACTTAAAAACTCAACAATATTCTAAAATATATGTATGTTCTTTCCAGAGACAAGTCACAAGTATACCCAGAACGAAAGGAACATTAGTACAGTTTTAAATATTAGGGTCTCAGACTGTAAAGTTGCATCATATCTCTGCAGGCACTAGGACATCCACGGATTTTGCCTGAAAAGTACACTTCTAGAAGAGAAAATTAAGGTGCTTACAAAGTTTAAAATTAAATGTTACCGAGCCCAGGTGTTCTTCTTGATCCTTAGCAGCATTTTCCATGTGTTTTGGTTTCCACCCTCCTCCCAAAGCTACTCGCCTCTTTCATTTGTAGTTATATATTTACCTTTGGCTTCTTTAGCGTGATATTCCTGTTCTCTATCCTGCCCCCCAAAACGGTGAGGTCAAACTCCCACAAACCGAGGCCATTTAAAAACAAGTTTAAGGCCCATCATGATGGCACGTGTTTGTAATCCCAGCACTTAGGAGGCTGAGGCAGGAGGACTGCTCCAAGTTTGAAGTTATCCCGGGTTACGTAGTGAACTCCTGTCTCAAAAAATGTAATAAATAAAATAAAAACAAGTTTAAAACTTACTTGGGTCAGGCATGTTTTTAGCCAAACACTGGAAACCAGGTATCTATAGTACAAGAGAGAAAAAAGCTGTAATAAAAAGCTTAATTGCAATTAATACTTTACTAATATGAAGGGACACCTGATAGGATCTTTGTCAACTGAATAGGTGCTTGCTAGTATTAGGAAATGAAGGGGGTTGAGCGCGTGCTCCAGGATTCCACACGAATACACCATCCCTCCTTATAAATCCCGCCTGTATGTACTCCCTTACCTAGTCAGCTCGGCAGATCGCTACGGAGAACTCTACCGGCGGCTGCGTATCTGTGTCTATGTCTAACGCATACATCTACAGAGAGGGCATAAGGGAGTGTTCTGGACGGACTGAGCTGACCGGAACCAAGCCCGCTATGCCCCCAGGGAGTGAAATCCGGGCATTCCCCTCGCCCTGCCCCAGAAAGGACCTTTTAGGCTGACAGGTTTTCAGTCACATTCTGAAATTCTATTTCGGAGGCCTGCAATAGAATTTATTTACTAGATTGGGTGTGTTACTGTGCTGAAATTCTCTTCCAGGGGTTAACCCAGGAAGCACTAACTGCCGGAATATGGGGAAGGGTTTTACGACAACCTGTAACAGGGTACCATGCTCATAAAGCTCATGGCCAAATTAAATAACGCATCGTTTACAGGGTACATACAGGTTGTAAAAAATAAGTTTTAAGAAAAGCAAATGAAAAATAGGAACTTTTCGTGACTCACTGCATTATCCTTACTAGACTCTTCCACGTTTTCTGGTTTATACTCACGCGTTGCACTCATGCTTCGTCTGTACTAAGTATTAGGCATAACATCTTTTATAAACACCGGGAGCGGTGAGCATGGACGCTACAAAACCGGGAAAGCCTAGATGGGAACGGGCAGCGGAAGGGCTGTGTAACCCTGCACGGTTTCTTTCACCCGAAAAACCGGCGCTGCAGGTCCCAGCCCGCCGCGGGGGGCGGACCCCGCGAGGGAGGCCTCGCCGCCTACCTGCTCCAGCGCCCTCCTCGCCCAGCCGTACCAGCCGTGGGTGGCCACGTCCCCGCCTCCGTTCCCGGGCACGACCACCGCCTTGGCGGGCGCGGCCATGAGCGCCTCGCCGGGCTCCGGGGCTTCCGGGCGGCGGGGGCGCTGAGCGGGCGGGGCGCGGCGGCGGCGCCTCCTACTGCGATGCGCGCTAGGCCCGGCCGCCGCCGGCCTTTCCGCTCCCGCCGCGGATCGCGCTGCTTGCTAGTTCTGCGCGTAATGAGCGGCTCCCTTCCGCTTTATTTTCCGTCCATGCTCGCGGCCTTCACGGCGTGTAGAAGGCTGCACGAGCACAGCTCTGTTGCTCGTCTCCTTTTTAAGGATGACAGGGACAGTCACGTAGAGAGGGACCGCGCTAGTGCGGGTCTCCGTGGGAAGCCACTACAGCAAGGGAGAAGAGGAAACCCGTCCCGCGCAGCGGAACTGGATCTGTACTTAATCCTCCGTGAACACGGAGACAGCGCCCACGAACAAGCGCGCATGCGGCCCCGCCCCTTCCGCTCTTCCCGGCAGCCTCTCGTTCCTTCGCGGCGCCGCTCCTACATCCGGCGTTACACGTCGTCGCTCTCGCTTCCCAGTATCTAAGGCGACGGGGGGGGGGTCCTGACGTCACAACGTGTAAGAGCGACCCCTTCAGAAGTGCTGCCTATATCTAGAGAACGGCCTGGCAGGCGTTGAGGTTTTCCGAAGCTAAAACCTTCAAAGGTAAATTTAGGGAAGCATGCGTTCCTACGAAATGTGGTTTCGAAGTGCGAGTCAGTACTGTCTTGCCCTGCTCCATCATGGCGGCATGGCCTTTCCGTCTCACTTCCGCTCTTCTGCCCGGATGGGCTCTCTGATTGGCCAACATACTTCTCCGTAGCGTCACGTGATGGGGCGCTGACCAATTAGCTGAGAGCTGAGTTGGACTTGGAGGGAGCCGGAGCCGGAGCCGGAGCTGGAGCCGGACTCTTGCAGCTGTGAGCGCGTACGGCTTGAGACAGGTAGGTGAGAGGCACTGGGCAGGTGAGTGGCGAGTAGAAGGGCGACTGAAGACTGAGAACCAAATGCCGGGGGAGGTGGGCTGCTTCTGGGATGAGCCTTTTTCCTGGCTGGCAGGGGAGCCGGAGGGAGTTGATGAGCCAGGAGTCTGTGAAAGAAAACCATTCCGCACCCAGCCAGGCGGCCGAGGAGCGGGTTGTGACTTCTCAGCCTCCAGCCGGAGGGTCCACCCCCATTTTATAATTGAAACGCTGAAGAGGTTTGCTGTGTGACAGGTGGAAGCAGACTCCCGACGAAGATTAAACTTTTCTTAATCTCGTCGAAGCGGGACCTCCATGTCCTGAAAGTTAGGTTTCAGTGAGATAAGAATGGTTCGGATTTCTCAGTAGATGCTCCTGCAGTGTCTGTCCAGGCATTTCATTCATTCACCAGTTCATTCATTCAGCTATCGACCGATTCATCTCCTGCGCACAGTTTCGCGTGCATCTTCGGAGGATTCGTGAGCGAGTGTTCATTGTGTGCCCTTGGTTAAGAATCAGTGGTCTGGATGGGTGAGAGAAGGTGGCAATGAGAAGGAAACAGATTTTACTATGTAGATAATTAAGAACTAGTACCTTTAAGGAACTATGTTGGGGAGGAAGTGCTCATGTAATACTCGCTGATAATTGGGGCATTAGAACTTGCTCTCGTTTCCACGCAGTGTGTCCCTGAAGTCTCCAAGAAACTGCGGAAGTCTCTTTGTATGCAAACTTCAGATTACTGCTCTGGCCAGGAAAACAGGTATGTCTTAGAGTTGGACCACACATTTGGAATTTTTGTTGCCTGGGTCCTACATAATAGAATAAATTATTGCTTTTCTACCCAGGTAATATAACTGCCTTAATCCACTTCTCGGACTAACATGGAGACAGTTGTTACTCCGCACTGTATGAAGTGGGCACGATGGCCACATTAATATCACAGATTTTCATTTTGTTAAGTACATGCTTGTGCCACATCATGAACACATTCCTTGTGGGAAGTTGGTACATGTGTGGGACACACCTTATTTCTGTTACATCCCTTCCCTTCTCTCCCTCCATCTCTTAGATTTCCAAAAGATCTATCTCCCTATTTCCAAAAGCTCTGTCTCCCTATTTCTGTTATCTTTTATTTGCTCTTTGATTTTTTTATACTTTGGGTTTCTCATAGAAGTGAAACTATATGATATTTAAGCTCGTGTGTCTGATTTATTTCACTGAACATTATGGTCTCAAGGTGCATCCATTTTTCTACAGATGACTCAAGTTTAACCTTTTTATGGCAGAATAGTGCTCCATTGTGTATAAATCATGTTCTTTATCCATTCATGGTTAATGGATGCTTCTACAGTTGTCATGGATTTTTAAATTTGCTTTTTTCTCTGCTTTTCCTGAGAGACTTGTTCCCTTGAATCTCAACAGTTTGGATATTGTAACCTTAGATTTTAGGGCATGTATAAGAGGTATAAGAGCACAGTGAAATTGGGAATCATTTGGGTTTGAAAGCATAGTCTGAGGACTATTTTATTGATCAGAGCCTTTCAAGACATGAGCACAAGCAACCATAGTGAGGAAAGGTCCAGGTGAGACTTGGCATAGTAGCAAACTTTCCTCTGTCATCTTGGTGACAAAAGTAGAAAGACTTTAGATCGGAATTGGTTTCTGTAATGAACTGAACTCTCAGATCAGTATTTAGTTCTTTTCTCCACAGTTAGCAAAATGGGGAGGGGAAAGGACACCAAAAAAACACGATTACTGACTGGCGTGGTCGCTCACGCCTGTAATCCCATCACTCGGGAGGCTGAGACAGGAGGATTGTTGTGAGTTCGAGACCAGCCTGGGCTACACAGTGAGCTCAAGGCCAGCCTGAATGGCATAGTGAGACCCTGTCTCAAAAAGACAAGGGCCAGGGATCTAGCTCCGTGGCCTAAGCGCTTGCCTGGCAAGTGTGAGGTCATGAGTTCAGTCCCTGGTACCACCAAAAAAAACACACGATTACTTGGATCATAATGTTTAAAGCAGTATTTATCTTAGTTGAGTAAGGCAGGAAGGGTATCGGAGAGAAAGTTAGGTGCTGAAACGGGTTCAAGACTTCCCCTTGGGCAGAGGGTTGAAGCTGCCTTATTCAGCTGATGTGGGATCTGTGAGGAGGCTTAAAGTAGTAGAGAACTATATGGCATTAGAGATGATCAAATCATTATAAACCTCCCACTTTATTTTTTATGAGTGCTAGACAGAAGGGTTGAGAAAAGAACAGTAGTAAAAGACGAGTGTCTTTTGGGGTTAGGGGAAAGGTAGATACTGCTATCCTACAATGAGTGATGGGTCTTTCCCAACTTGGCATTTGAGAAACACTATGTTACAAGACCATCTCTTTTTTGGGGTTTAGATGAAAGCTTCAGATATAACTAAAGCTTTTTCTTTAGTTTGTTTTTAGATGATGACGACGTATCTGGAGTTCATTCAGCAGAACGAAGAACATGATGGTGTGCGCTTCAGTTGGAACTTGTGGCCATCCAGCAGACTTGAGGCCACTCGAATGGTGGTCCCGCTGGCCTGTCTCCTCACTCCTTTGAAGGAACGCCCAGACCTGCCGCCTGTACAGTATGAGCCTGTGTTTTGCAGCAGGCCCACCTGCAAAGCTGTCCTCAATCCGCTTTGGTATGAATTCTTTTAAAAACATTATGATGGCGAATATAGTAAGCTACCATCTTTACGCACTTCTCACACATGTCATTCAGTTTAGGCAAGTTGTCCAATTCGAGATAAGTAGTAGTTGATGATGAGATTAAGGGATGTGTCCTCATAGAAATCTCCCTGGCCCCACACCCCAGATAAAATTGGAATTGTACAAGAATGAGGGGCAGAGGTAAAAAGGGAAGGTTTGAATTTCACTGATTTTGCTATGACTTCACCTTTGCTTAGCTATAGACTTCATGGAGTGTCTTCTAAAGTATTTTCTAAGAACATTCAGAAACTTTAGGCCATATTTTCACACTTACATAGTATGGTGATCTTGTTTGGACAGAAATAGTAGGCAAAAAAAAAATTTTAACTCTTAGTAATTTTACCATTAGTGTGATTTTTTTGTTTGTTTGTTTTGGTACTTGACATAATGACCTATAATTTTTTTTTTTTTTTTTTTTTGCGGCACCAGGGATTGAACTCACGACCTTGCGCTTGCCAGGCAGGCGCTTAGATCGCTGAGCTAGATCCCCGGCCCTGACCTATAATATTTTTCATATAGGTATTATTTGAAAGGCTTTTATTTTTTAAATAAATTTTTTTTTTGAGATGAGAGTCTCACTATGTTGCTTAGCATTATCTTGGACTTGTGGGCCCAAGTGGTTCTCCTGTGTCTGCCTCCTGAGTAGCTAGGACTGGAGTGCACCGCTGCACTCTGCTGAAATAATTTTGAAACAGGTATAGAGTGTCAAGGTGAGGGAACATTTTTTACTTTATTCATGTACTGGTAGGACATTTAAAAATTATCTAGGGGATTAGAAAAGCCAAAAAAAGCTGGGATTGGTGGTGCGCATGTGTAATTCCCAGCACTTCAGAGGCTGAGGCAAGAGGATTGCCCCGAATTTGAGGCCAGCCTGGGTTACATAAGCAAGTTCAAGGCCAGCCTGAACTACATAGTGAGACATTGTCTCAAAAAAACAAGAAAAAAGATTTACTCATTCTTCACTGCAGCCTTTGATGGAAACTAATGGTATAATCAGCCAAAATTCTGTTTGCAGTGAAGCTTTACAAGCTTTTATCTTAATGCGCACATATTCAAGCACATGTGTGTGATTTATTCAGCTTCACATTTATATTTGAATGCTTTAAAAATAACGGTACTTTCTGATGAAATTTTTCTTTCTTACAGTCAGGTTGATTATCAAGCAAAACTTTGGGCTTGTAATTTCTGTTTCCAAAGAAACCAGGTATGTGAATTATTTTTAAAAATAGCCAATATGTTTTATTTTAGCTGTACTGTGAAAAAATGCTGTGACTGTGACTTTCTGCCCATGCTGTGGGCAGCAGTTTCTGCCAACTCCGAGTGGTGGCTTCATTAAGCACAATGTAGCGCGAGGAACACTTGGGCCTTTTCTGTCGCGTGGTCTCGTGGCCTGGGGCTTGGTCATTTGTCGTGGAGAGTGTGGAAGTCTCCTCTTGAATGTTTCCTGTGGGAAGTGGAGAACATAGGTCGGTTGTTCATATTTCATTTGGCTGCAGTGCAATCTAATTGGATGGTGGGTGTCAGTTTTCCTTCTCTGATCTTTCTAACTCTAGGATCCAGGCGTAAGTGTCAGTGTTGAGCTTAGCTTGATTTACAGAATTTAAAAATGCAAGGAACCTCACATGATAAATCAGCTTGTCTCTCTTTTTGTCTTTGGTTCTGGGACTCCAACCTGTGCCTTTGCACATACTAAGCACATGCCCTACCATTAAGTGATATCCCAGGCCACGGCTTCTCTTTATAACCAACTGTGTCTGCGATGGGAATGTCCTAAAACTGGATTGTGGTGAATATCAGACAGTCCATTTACTAACATTCATCACCTAAAATGGGTGACTGTTATGGTCTATAAATCATACCTACGTACAATTTTTAGAGAAAATTAATCACACTAACATGTACACCGTTGTAGCAGCTCTTAAGCTATTAATAGGATGTATTTATTCACGTTTGATCATAATTTTAATCTCATTCTCAGATACAACCCATAAAGACAGTGGTGAACAGTGTAAAACTGATAACTGACTACAGATTCATAAACTAGAAGGTTCTGTTCAGGATTTACCTCCGTAAGGTGCCGGGAAGGTAGCTTAGTGGGAAAGCACATGCTTAGCGTGGATGGTGTCGTGAATTTGAACCTCAGCACAGGTGAAAAGTAAAATTCCCTCTGCGAGAGATTCAGCAGTGTATATAGCTGAGCATGGTGTCACATATCTGTAATCTCAGCAATCTGGGAAGCTGAGGTAGCAGGATGACTAGTTTAAGATCAGCCTGGGTGACTCAGGCTGAGTGAGACCCTGTGTAACTCTGGTAGAGTACCCCTAAGTTCAGCCCCTGGACTGGGGGAAGAAGGGTATACAGGTTTGTGTCTAGCCGAGCATGGTGGTGCACACATAATTTCAGCGCTCGGGAGGCTGAAGCAGGAAAGAGTTCGAGGCTAGCCTGGGCTACATAGCGAGACCCTGTCTCAGAAACAAGCAAGCTGCGATGCACTGGATCGGCGGGGCAGAGAAGCCGTTCTTTCACTCTGGTTCAGGTTTTTGTGGAGTGTCTGGTGCATGCCTGAGGCACCACACTCCTCACTGGGCAGCAGAGAAGGATGAAGCAGGCCCTGCCTGCAGCAAGAGGAGGCGGAGGTAAATTGAATGTGACCCTGTGCCCCACGTCTGGGCATTGGCACTCACCAGTGCG
This sequence comes from Cuniculus paca, assembly GCA_004365215.1. Taxonomy (NCBI): domain Eukaryota; kingdom Metazoa; phylum Chordata; class Mammalia; order Rodentia; family Cuniculidae; genus Cuniculus; species Cuniculus paca. Next base: position 4,348 of record RJWT010015813.1, on the reverse strand, counting down.
CTCCGGCTTCGTAAGTATGTGCACAGGGACCACTGTCCCGCGTTACAGAGAAGCAGTAAAACCCCGTGAGGCTACGAAATGATGGAACTTGTCAGAACAGTCTCAAATCAGTATCATTCACTACAGTAACAGGAAAGAGAGAGAAGCGGGGAAAGATCTACCAAGCGTTGTCTCTTTTTCTTAGTAGCTGGAAATGGGAGGTACCTAGTATACCATGAGAGGTAAAAGCATTTGACAGAATCCAACACCCATTTCTGAGTTTTAAAAAACTTTCAGCAGCCAGGCACAGTCCTGCATACCCACAATCCCAGCTGCTTGAGAGGCGGAGGCAGGAGGATCCTGAGTTCAAAGCCATCCCTGGTAATTTAAAAACACCCTATCTCAGAAACTAAAAAGGCTGGAGGTGTCGCTCAGCTTTACAGCACTTTACAGCTTTACAGCACTTGCCTAACAACAGGAGGCCCTGTTTTCAGTCTCCAGTTACACAAATAAATTAAATTAAAAATAAAAAACAGCTGAGTGTGGCGACGCATGCCTATAATCCTAGCACTTGGGAGGCTGAGGCAGGAGGATCACCATTAGTTGAGGGCCAGCCTGTTCTGCATAGCAAGAGTGTCTCAAAACCAGAACAAAAACAAACCTTCCCCCAAAAAAGTTAAAAAACAAAACAAAACAAAACAAAAAACCAAAAAACATTTGCATGTTGCTACATTCAGAATTGATGTCTGTGTTTAATATAGTTTATCATAAAATGCTAAGGCAGACTTGTGTGCGATTAAAAGCCAGGATGACTGTATCCAGAATGCTTGGTTTTGAGTCTCAGATCTGTTATTCCAGTGTAAGTTTGGGTGAGTTACTGTCTTACACATCAGTTTCCTCATCTTGAAAATTAAGATTACAGTGTCATGTGTACTGTCAGGGCTGCTGTGAGGGTTAAACTGAGTTGAGAGCGTAAGTGACCCAGTGGAGTGGTGCACAGGGTCCATGTCCGTGCTCTGTGCTGCGGTGGCTACCGGAGCCCTTTACCTGCCTGCTGACAGGTGTGGCCTGGGGGTCTGCGCGCCGCACCTCAGCCGACAAGAGCTTTCAAGGCCCTCCCAGCTGAGCCCAAGCAGGTTAACCCCTCAGTGAGCAAGGCGCGAGCAGATGAGAGTGGGCCCTTGAGGAATGGGGGGTTCCTGCCCTCCCGTCCTCCCTGCAGTTGACATACTAGATGGCTGAGCAGGGCCTTGAAGGTGGCTGGGAAGGGCCTGGGGCCTGGGTTACCTGTCTGTCCCTCATGCAACCTTCAAGCCACATTGGCAGTCTCGCCTGGTGCAGGGTTCAAGTGTCCCCTCCCTCCTGGCCCTGCCCTCTTAGCTGCCTGTCATCTGCTGGACAGGACTCGCATTTGGTCACTCTGGGCTCATTGACTGCAGGAAGCCCCTGTCAACTTCGGGAAAGACACCTAAACTTTTGTACTTAGTATAAAGCTAAGGAATATTAGGGTTAAAATCAGCTCACAAACTATGAACTGGAAATGCTTCCACAGGTTTTTTTTTTTTTCCTAAAAAAGAAAATATCTATGCTATTAAATATAAAATGCATTCCCAAAATTATGTATAGCAAATGACTGCAGTTTAAGCAGAAAAAGTCCAGAGGGAAACGTGCCAAGGTGTTCATGTTAGTTGCCTGCGAGAGGATTTTTTTCACTCTTGTTTTATTTTCCTGACCTTGCCATTTTTCTATACTGAATATATTAATTTATTGATAATGACCAAAATAATCAACCTAATCAAGGCTTTTTCTTCCATACAGACGGTTGATGAGGCAGGTAAGTCTCAGCCTTCAGTCTGCAGGACCGTGCTTGCTGGGTTCTGACAGCGAGCTCGCAGCGAGCAAGCAGGCATGCCCGTTTTATCAGTGGAAATGACGGGTGTGACGCGAGCACCTTCCGCGTTCTCTTCGCAGTTCCCCCCCGCGTACGCGGGCATATCCGAGGTGAACCAGCCGGCCGAGCTCATGGCGCAGTTCTCTACAATTGAGTACGTGGTACAGGTAACTTGTTGTTTACCAAACAGTGTTAAACATTGATTTTCTCTTGAAATCTGCAACCCTTCCCTAGCCAGGGGCTGTCGTGGCTGGCACTGTCCTCTTACTCTCCCCACCCTGGAAACCTCGCTTCTGGAGTCAGGCAGGGCTCCATGTTTTTTGTGTTCACCGGTGCGTCCCCGGGGCCTGGAGCGGGGAAGTGCTGGATAAACGCTGGATAGGTGGTTCCAATGTTTAGCGTGCTGTAGCAGCATCTGAGTCCGATGACTGCTCAGAGGTTTATGTAGACGTCCTTAGGTCCTTACATGCTAAGTGTAGACGGAGATTGCTGTTTTGTATCTGATTTAAGAATAGCCAGTTCTGTGTAATATTTGTGTGCTGATCCTTTGTGTGCTTTCTCCTTTGCCTGCAGCGAGGTCCTCAGCCCCCTCTGATCTTCCTCTACGTGGTGGACACGTGCCTGGAAGAGGATGACCTCCAGGCCCTCCAAGAGTCCCTGCAGATGTCCCTGAGCCTCCTGCCTCCGGAGACCCTGGTGGGCCTCATCACTTTCGGCAGGATGGTGCAGGTGCACGAGCTGAGCTGTGAGGGAATCTCCAAAAGTTACGTCTTCCGCGGAACCAAGGATTTAACTGCAAAGCAAATACAGGTCTGCGCCTTGTTCCTACAGAAGCAGGAATATTCCTGATGCTGTCACCAGTGGTCAGCTTTTGCTGTTCAGGCAGTGAGGTTCTTTTGTGTTTCAGGACATGCTGGGCCTGTCCAAGCCAGCCGTGCCCATGCAGCAAGCGAGACCCGCACAGCCTCTGGAGCACGCTTTCGTTTCCAGCAGGTGAGCGTGGAGGCTGCAGGGGGCGTGGGGGCGGCCAGGAGGCCTCGGGAGTGGAGTAGGCATGGTCAGTGTCTGGTGTACGCAAAAGCATTTTGATAAAGTTGTGGTTTGTACTCAAGCATTTTCCGCCTTGTGAATACATGGCTGGGTTTTTGTTTTTGTTTTTTAAAATATTGGGGATTAAACCCAGGACCTTCACGGTGAGCTTTGTCCCAGCTCTTTTTTTAATATTTATTTTGACACAGTCTTGCTGAGTGGCTATGTTGCCCAGGCTGGACTCAGATTTGCAATCGTCCCTCAGCCTCCCAGAGTGCTGGATTATAGAGTGGTATGCTTGCACACCAGGCTTGTCATCGTTGTTTTTGTTTCTTGAGACAAGTAAGGCTGGCCTTAAATTCACTGTGTAGCACAATCTGGCTTTGAATTTACAGCAGTCCTCCCGCCTCGGCCTCCTGAGTGCTGGGATTAGAGGCGTGCACCACCATGACAAGCTTCATTGTCTTTTTTGACCCTTCCATAAAACTAGCATGAGAAATTCCTCTTTGGAATGATTGCAAACAGATTTACAAGCAGGTGCTCACTTCATTCAGCTCACTGAGTGCCTAAGTCTCCTCTGGGCTGAGTTAACAACAGGCAGACCTGATAGCTCGCATCACCTGCCATACTCTGGGGATCTCCTGTGGCTCTTGTCAGAAGCTGGTGTCACCACCAGTGTTATTTCTGAGTCTCAAGGGGAAGCACAGAATGAGCCTTCAGCATGATGCCAGCTGTCCGCAGAGACAGACTTAACTCTCGTCAGGTGTGTCCTTAGGATCTCGCTGCTTAAAATCTAATTAACCTAGGCCAGGCATGGTGGCTCATGCTTGTAATCCCAGCACTCGGGAGGCTGAGGCAGGAGGATCGTTGCAAGTTCTTGACCATCCTGGGCTACAAAGTGAGCTCAAGGCCAGCCTGAACTGCATAGTGAGATCCTGTCTCAAAAACAACAAAAAAATCTAATTAAGCTGATTTGTTCATTTTCAAATTGATTTTTTTCCCATGCTACATGTATACACTGCCAAATATTAGATTAAATTACATCCTTGGCCAGGTGTGGTGACACAGTTGTAATCCTGTCACTCAGGTTGCCAAGGCAGGAAATCAAGTTCAAGGCCAGCGTGGGCACCGTAGCACAGTTCAGAGCCAGGCTGGACTAAGTGATGCCACCCTTTCCATCCAGTCAGATGATTAACAAATAAATTTTCAGACAACTCACTCAGGACCCCTTCTGTCTCTCTCAGACAGAAGCTTTCTTTCTCTCAATAAATATATCCTGCTCATAAAAAAATAAATTTTCACAGGATTGCCCTGAATTTGTTTTGTGTCTGTAGTCAGAGATAACTTGAGAAGTTACAGCTTTTTTCTCCTCTGAATAGTTATCTCAGAGAAGTTACTATGTGTCAGCGAGAGTTGCAAAGTAGAGTACTTTATTAAACCACCATTGAT